>JAUKNK010001491.1:0-26960 GCA_030765055.1 Mantis religiosa | reverse complement strand
ACCTATCCTGGTTCTCTATAGGATCCAAAGCTTCAGTTCCTCAGGCCTAACCTTACAAGAGATACAGGAACAAAAATCCTCCAAAACCATAATAGTGGTACACTTAAAGAATAAGCAGTCCTTAGCTTTACCTGTCACAACAGCTACAGAGAAGAGCAATAGCACCAAAACCTACCCAATGATATAAAAGAGCTTCTAAAGCAACATTAAACCTGAACAACCAACAGCAAATGAGTTGCCGAATGCACCAGAAATATTGAAAAGGAAATGATGTGAACCCTGCAGTAAAGACAATAAGAACCCCAAAACTAAATATGCAAGTGGGAAACGCAATGGGTTAGAGCGACTGGATGGAAACCAGGAGATCCGTGGTTCAAATCCCGACCATGGCATTGAATTTTTTATGTTGACTCTAAAAACCTTAACCTATATACGGCTAGTGTGAAGAAATGATGAAATTCCATCAATTAACTAAAATAATAAGAGTTAAATGATGAAGCCTGGGACTCAAGTGCTTACAATAATAAGTCACCACAAACTGTGTATTTTAATTGCGAGAGCCTGTAGTGGTTTATCAGGAAATATACGAGTCAAATGGAGAAATTAATGTCATGACGGCAAGTTGGCCACGGTAGCTCAATGGATTAGAGCAAATGGATGGAAACCAGGAGATCCATGGTTCAAATCCTGGCCGTAGCGTTGAATTTTTCATGTTGACTATCAAAAACCTTAGCCTATATACGGCTAGTGTGAAGAAATGATTAAATTCCATCAATTAACTAAAATAATTGATTGAAATTAAATCCTTCAAATACACTAGCCATGTATGGGCTATAGTTTTGGATAAATAGAGTCAAACTGAAAAATTCAATGCCACAGTCGGGATTTGAACCATGGTATTATAGCCACTTACTATTGTAAGTATTCAAGTAAGTTGTCACAGATGGTGTATCTTGAATATGCGAGCCCCTATTGGTCTACCAGGAAAATATGACTCAATTGGAGGATTTAATGTCACGAAGGCACATTGACCATGTTAGCTCAATATGTAAGAGCGACTGGACAGAAACCAGGAGATCCATGGCTCAAATTCCGGACATGGCATTGAACTTTTCAGTTTGACTATTTATCCAATGTCAAAATTATTTGAGATTTTAAAAGAATATGTTATTCTCTTTAGTATACTTAATACAAATTATAATGTAGACTATTTGTATTATATTTACCTGAACTATTTAATACAGGGTGTATATTAATGAATATCTGCGTTTTAATGCATACAATGTTTCTGCCACAATCTGCTATACAGCAGTAGAAGCAAAGATGGCGACTAATAAACAGAAAGCGTTTTGTGTTTTGCAGTTTGCAAAGACCGACTCTGTAGTTACTGTGCAAAGTACATTCCGCATTAAGTTCAGTTGTGATCCTCCTAGTGATAATAACATTCGTAGATGGTATCATCACTTTGAAGATACCGGCTGCCTTTGTAAAGGGAAGAGCACGGGATGACCAAGAGTAAGTGAAGAGACTGTTGAGAGAGTGAGAGTCGTTCACTCGTAGCCTAAAGAAATCAGTCTGGAAGGCTAGCCATGAAGTACAAGTTCCTGTGTCGACTGTTTGGAAAGTTGTAAGAAAATGCTTACGGCTACGTCCTTACAGTATACAGTTATTACAGGCTGTAAAGCCGACAACCGTGGATTATGTGCCAACTTCACAAACGGCATGTTTCATGACGATTTTATGGATTGTGTTGTCTTCAGTGATAAATCCACCTTTCAGCTTAGTGGACTGTTAACACTTAAAATGTACGCATCTGGGGCTCAGAAAATCCTCATGAGATGGTACAAATGCAACGAGATTTTCCTAAAGTGAATGCTTTTGTGCCATATCCCAGCAAAAAGTTTAAGGGCCTTCTTTTTTGGTGAACCTACTGTAACTGGCACTTCTTACCTTGATACACTAGAGCAATGGCTCTTCCTTCGGTTGGAAGAAAATAAGCCACAGAACTTCATTTTCCAGCAAGATGGTGCCCCACCTCACTGGCATAACAAAGCACACAATTGGTTGAACATCACTGTACCCGAGCGCTGGAGAGGCCGCAAGGGCCCCAATGATAGGGCTTGCTATGCATGGCCTCCACGTTCTCCTAACCTAATGCAATGCTATTTTTACCTTTGGGGCTTCATCAAGGATCATGTGTACATGCCTCCACTACCAGCTGACCTCCCTGAATTAACAAACCGGATTGAAGCAGCTGTTGCTACAATTACTGAATACACACTTAACGTCTGAGAAGAACTCGGCTAGACTTGGTGTGTGCCATGTAACAAAGGGTACACTGGTAAAGGTTCTTGGTAAAACTGAGTTGCTTTTTCATTTGACATCATTTATAACCGTAAATTGAATGTAATAAATATTATAAAGAGTTAAAACCCCGATATTCATTTATATGCACCCTGTATTACTATACTAATAAAAGTCATGTATATTTAATCTAAATAAAGCAAAAAATACAAGGAAAAAAGAAACATTAAAACAAAAAGATATGCAGGCATATAATTGCAAAAATATATAATTGTGACCAATGGTGTTCTGCCAGACGTGTGCCTAACAGAGTGTTCCCCCTATAATTCTGTACCACAATCACTTTTGATTCTACTATTGCTCTATATATTCTTTCAAGCCACTTTCTCTTTCACTCTTATCTTCTTCTCATGTGCTTCCCAACATCCATTATAGCACAATCTCATCCCTAAATAATAAAACTCCTTTAACACTTTCACTTTTTGATCATTTAAATATCATTTTCCATGTTTTCTTAACTTAACATGCTTCTTAAACACTATCATTTTTGAATTGCTTGTGTTGATTCTTATCTGCTTTCCTTACAGTAACTGGTAACTTAATTTTTGCTCTCTGTAGTCCTATAACTGTTATAGATGCTATTATTAAGTCATCTGCAAATAATAATCCTGGTATTACCTTACTCCTAACAATTGGGCAATGATTGTTACTTTTTTCCCGCCCTTTCTATTATGTCATCAATAAACAAATTGAACAATACAGGGCTAAGCTTACAGCCTTGTCTTAATGGCATTCTCTGTTCCACTAATTCCATTAGCTCATTCTTCTCTGCTCTAGCTCCAAACTTAATTTCCCCCCCCCCTTTTTTTTGTAATTTACATCCTTCAACCTTAAGTCATGTCGGACGATGAATGAAATGGGTGAAATGATTCTCAAATGACTCCGGGGTCCATGGAGCTTAGAGTTACCCGACATTTGTCTATCAGGATAAGGGAAAATCCCGGAAAAAACCTTATCCAGATAACTCACCCTGACCAGGACTCGAACTCGGGACCTCTTGAACGTGAGGCAGACATGCTACCATCCACGCTATCAAGGCGGGCACTTAATTCCTTCATTAATCTTTTCTAACCCTACAATAAATTTCTTGCCGACTCCATGCTTTTGTAACTTCCACCATAGTGCTTCTCTATTTTATCAAAAGCCTTTTTGAAATCTACAAAAATAATATATACTCTCCTTTTCCTACTTGTGTGATGAAATACTATAAGTAAATAAAGTAAAAAAAAGCCTGTATTCACTGGCCGCTAAAACATGTATTTCCACTGAAATCCAGACATTGAGTTTTAGGTGAAATGCAATACTTTACCTAATCAGTAGCAATAACTAGCCTATTAATGTAATTCTGACAAGTAACGAGACAACAAATTCATACATACAACAAGCTGCCTAAGTGTCTTACTGGTGGATTTATTTGTAATTCAGTACCACAACTTACTTTTTCATCAATGTCTGTGATGTTATACTTTGGATTTGGTTTTCTTTTGCGCTTCCTTGAACTTGCTAAATCTTCGTCATCACTTGCTTCCTTAATGCTACTTCCCTCTTTCATACTTGCTGATGAGTTTGAACTGTGTGCATTGGATGTATCCTCGGGTTTTGCATTACCTTTTGACTTACAGGACTGTCTGGAAAAAAAAAGACATTATTTCAAAGACTAAATAACAAGATGAGGGATCAATAAGAGGATCAGAAATATAGCAGAATAAGAACTTATTTACCTATAATTTATTATTATAACTTATTTACCTTAATTTTATTTTATCTTTAGACAACAATAAATGAGACAAGAACTCCAAAGCCTACTTTAGCTACAAACACAGATTTATATTTTATTTTCAATTACTTGTTCGGTTAAGAAGAGGACGCTTATTTTATTTAATGCAACTCTGTAAAATCTCTCTATAACATTTTTCCGGGATTCAAAAACTTTAACCTTATAAAGTTTACACAAACTGATGATGATTTGTATTTAAGGGCACTCAACTCAATGGTCATCAGCGAGCTTTCAAAAACTGTATTTCACTTTACTATTCTTCCTTTGACTTAACTTATCTTTAACTTTCCTTTGGCTTTGCTGTGGCTTTCCCTTTGCTTTGCTCTAGCTCTGCTTTGTCTTTGCATTAGCTTTGCTCTGGCTTTCCTCTAGCTCCGCTTTGGCTTAACTCTTTTACTCTTACTCTGCTATGGCTTCACTTTGGCTTTGCTCAGGTTCCGCTCTGGCTTCTCTCTGGCTTCACCCTAACACTCCACCCTAAAATCACTCTAACTTGGCTATGGCTAGGTTCCGGCCCTCCTCCGGTCCTGCTCAGGCTTCGCTCTGGCCTCACACTAACTTCATTCTGTACCTTAACTCTTGCTTTAGTCTGCCTAGGCCCTGGTCACCCCTCCAGTCCCACTCTGGCTTGGCTCCTGCTCCGCTCAAGTTCTGCTCTGGCTAGGCTCCAGTCACTGCTACGGTTTCCACACTGGCTTGGCTCTAACTTCACTCTAACATTCTTTAACTCTGGCTTGGCTCTTGCTAGGTTCTAGCCCCGCTCATGTCCCATTCGGGCTTCACTACAAACTCACACTAACTTCGTTCTCTAACTTAACTCTGGCTTGGCTCCGGCTAGGATTCGACCACCACCCAGATCCTGCTCTGGCATGGCTCTGGCTTCGCTCCGGCTACACTCAAACCTCACTCTGTGTTCACTCAGACTAGGCTCCGGTCTACCTTCGGTTCCGCTCTGGCCTAACTTCATTCTTTAACCTAACACTGACTTCGCTCTAGCTAGGTTACGGCCAGCCTCCACTCCTGCTCTGGCTTTGCTCTTGTCTCACACTAACTTAATACTGTAACTTAACTCAGGCTAGCTCTGGCTAGGTCCCGGTCACCACTCTGGTCACGCTCTGCCTAGACTCCGGTCACTGCTATGGTCCCACTCTGGCTTCACTCTAACATTCTTTAACTTAACTCTGGCTTGGCTCTTGCTAGGTTCCGGCTCCGCTCCGGTACCCCTCTGGCTTCGCTCTGGCCTCACACTAACTTCATTCTATAACCTAACTCTGGCTTGGTCCTTGCTTGGCTCTGGCTCCGCTATGGCTTTTGTGACTCCGCTCTGGTTTTGTTTTGGCTCCACTCAGGCTTTGCTTTGGTTTTACTTTGAATTCAGTTCAATTTACTTTATAACAAAAATATAAATATTTGTTACAAAGGCTTCAATTATCTTAAAAAATTGGTGTTAATATTTCAAAGAAGCTCTGGCTCGGCTCTGGCTTAATATTTATTGCTTCACTGTAGTTAGCTTCATTTTCTACGTAATCATTACTTTATTTAACTTAAATCAGGATCAAACATGGATGTGAACCTTGTTTGGGCATTTGGCATTAGCTCCCTCACCACTCAGAGGCACCCAATCGAGAGATTTGGTTTGGGACCCCGGGATCGACAATTCCCGTACCTACCGCAGTAGATCCCTGGGGGGTTACATGGACTGGACTACAATAGGGAGGGGAATCAGCACGGAGGTTCAAACTTAGTCTATGGTGGAATAAAAATTACTTCAGGATGTCACTTGCCATGAAACATGGGCTTTCAAGAAAGCTTATGGGGAAAGCAACATTACCGCTTATGAATGCCTTGGCAGGCATGATGTTTAGACAGAAGAAACCACTAAAACTACCTAATTTCAATCACTGATTCTTATATTTCTAACAAATGCGAACAGTTTTGAATGGTACTCTGCTAACACAATGTACATATGAAACTGAGACACTGAAAATTTTCAGCACTGTTTAAATTTCTTTTTTGTAATGCTTCTGTCTTGGAAAGTTTCTTAAAAAGTTGGGATTAAGAACAAGCAAGAGAAACCTAATATATGGCTTTGCATTATGCATAATAGTTTACTCAATCATTTTTCTGAACATCCAAATAATAGAATAGTTTTTAAAACATCTATATTCTCTGTATGTTATATTATATTAGCAAGTACAAAGCTGAAAGGTTTTTCAAAAGTAAGAATTCAGAGCATGTATTTTAACTTAAAGTGTACCTAATGTAGGTTTAATACACAAGTTACATTTCTGAAAGATGTACATTGCCTTAAGAAAGATAGCAGTAACAGTTCTTTCGACAACTTTATTAACGTTTAAGAGAGGGCCTCCATGTTCTCTCTCTTTTTCAAAATATTCATGCAGCACATACACCAGTTCCCTTGTTTGTGTAGTGCCTACTTTTGAATATTTTTTCTTAGGTGAGCAAGTTCTTGTAGGCTTACGCTAATAGCACCAACTAAAGCACCAATTACCTCTGAAATATTAATACACTAATGAAATGACTAAATACCTAACGGAGAAACCGTTTTTTTTTTTTATAAGTTAAACTATAGCCAAACAAGTACGTTTAGATTACACATGGTGAAGAGAAAAAACAAGCAACACTTTACCTGACACATGAGTCTACGTGACAACACAGTAACATTTTTTGTGAAACTTAGAGAAGGGCGTGAAGGAGGAAGTCTCACCTAATTAGTGGAAGTTATGCACCCGGGCCCTTCAAGAGGTGTGGTCACTGCCATTGCCATAGCAACTCTCTCTCCAATAACTTCCCCTCTGTCAGAATACTTAAGTAATTTTAATTCCACCGTAGTACCTATGCCCCACATGGGGCATCCTCAAGAGGAAGGATGAGGTAAGGGACATAGAGACTGTTCCATGGAATCACAAGTGTAGAGGGCAGGGTCCCCACACTTTAGCAGTTGGAAACTCCCCGGAAAAGCTCCATCAATAAGCTGAATCTGTTTTTGAAATCGATCTCCATTAGAAAGAAGAATTAACACCATTTTCTTAAGTGAAGCTTTTTGTTACAAATATTTATATTTGTGTAATATTAATTGCTTCACTGTAGCTAGCTTCATTTTCTACGTAATGTGGAAAGGTCGTTTAGAAAAGAAATCCTTAGGCTCCTTTCCTATTTTGGAACAATTTCTGACTTCATCAGAAGAAACTTTGTCTAAAAATATTGATAAAGCCATAGTAAGAACACCTGAATGGCCTAAAAAACTTTCAGGAAGTACTTTCCAGCAACGGCAGATGATCAGAATGAGTGGATAAAGTATTTATTCTGCAATGCCCCCCCTCAGCCAGGAAAAAAAAAAAAAAAAAGAGTAGGCTGCCACAGGAATCAAACCCAGACCTCTGAATGTGCCTGAGCCATCCTGTTTGGTTACTTTACCCAGACAGCTTAGCAATTTTTATATGCAAAAGCACCAGTTAATGCAAATTTCATTTTACATCACTAAACGATTCCATTAAACTTCCCTCTTTTCATATGGGGCACCTCTAATCATCATACCAGTTTTTACTTTTTTACTCAACATTGCTGCACAATTTTTAAAAACCCAGCCTAGAGTTGAAGAGCCAAACCAAACTTTCTAAACATTTCTATTGTTTTCAGTTTTGGATGCATGTCAGCTTCTCAAAAGATATCAGTTTAAAGCTTTTCTCTTTGCTGCTGTCATTTTAGTTAGTGCAAAACATACAGGGCCCTATTCATAGTTATCACTTTGATCTAGACTATCTTCCGACTAACTTGGTCCGTGACAGAGGTGGTTTAACTTTTTGGTATTCATAGATGATAAAAAGCCTCGGACAAAGTAAAACTGTGGACCAGCATGGAGCAAAAGTTACACAATGTAGAAAGGTTCTTCTGTGCGAGTCCCATAGAGCGCTAAAACAAACCACAGAGTACCTACAAGTTTATAAATCTCTGTGTTAGTTTCACAGCTGTTTGTTAATCATTCCTATGATTGCTGCTGCTGTTTTAGGTTCGGTAACAAAGTTTGGTGTGCAGTGAATATGTATATGAAAAAGCGTGGTATCAATTGGTCAGAGGAAAACCAATGTATTCTCTAGTCCAAAAAAGGATGAACATTATAGAAAATAAATCAGTGTCGACGAATACAAATATGACAAAGGAGGAGGCATGAAAGGAAATTTATAACAAGTTTGTTGATAATGCGGCTTACTGATGCGGGTCAGCAGTGCTGTCTTGATATCCTTCTCTTGCATAATACCGAATTGGTGTTAAGATTTGAGTGTCAATTGAGATACTCAGACCTCGGTTGTAGTCCCTGATGTTCAGGTTAGGACAATCATTTCTATCAGCTTTCTGACGTTCGCTTTACTAAAACTGTATCTGCTTTTGAAGTTTAGGTCGTCATACTTCGCAATGATTTCTATTCTTGGTATATACGTTTTCCTCCGTCTTATCTCACGAATTCTACACACAACAGCTACATTCATCACTTCATTGTCATCCATGTTGCAAAGATAGTCCACCTTTAATCCACCTCTCGGAGTTGGACCAAAATTTGAGCCAAACCAACGTGTTTAGTTCCCGGACTATTGGTAACCCCAGCTTATCAATAAGAAAATTGATGGTCCACCGTTAGTCCACTGGAAGTAGCAAGTTGGTCCGGACCAAGTCTGACTGTGAATACGGCCCGCAGTTTTTATGCATATATGCAAAACATATAACATTTTTGAATGCCAAATGAACATGTGGTGATTCCATTCGTAAGCTTCAGCAAAGTCTATGAAACAAAAAATTAGCAATAAACCGAAATAGTTAATGCTCCATCTGCGATGATTTCAAACAGATTGAAAACCTGTGCCACAAATCAGACGGTGAAGAATGAATACAAGGTGAATGCACCCATACTAGTAGCTAGAAACAGTGTTGCAAAGTGCACATATTTACAGATGTATTTTTATATCTTGACAGAAGGAGAGTGATGCGCACTGGTATCTGGACCACTCCACTTCAGAGCGGCTGCAACTGGAGGGGAGGGCAGTTCAGTTGCGTACCAGGTGCGAGCAAGTAAACAAGTGCAGAGCTACTCGGTAATACTACAGCTTGTTTCAAAATGTGCATGTCTTCTGGTTCCAGGAGAGCATTTAGAAATGGCTCCTAACAGCACATTAGGAAATAAGGTGCAACATTTAAAAACACAAGAAGTAATAACCAATGTCTATAGATTTATAAAAATACAATACAATACAATACAATACAATACAAGGTGAATGCACCCATACTAGTAGCTAGAAACAGTGTTGCAAAGTGCACATATTTACAGATGTATTTTTATATCTTGACAGAAGGAGAGTGATGCGCACTGGTATCTGGACCACTCCACTTCAGAGCGGCTGCAACTGGAGGGGAGGGCAGTTCAGTTGCGTACCAGGTGCGAGCAAGTAAACAAGTGCAGAGCTACTCGGTAATACTACAGCTTGTTTCAAAATGTGCATGTCTCCTGGTTCCAGGAGAGCATTTAGAAATGGCTCCTAACAGCACATTAGGAAATAAGGTGCAACATTTAAAAACACAAGAAGTAATAACCAATGTCTATAGATTTATAAAAAAGGAACAATGGTATAGGTCTGCTATAAAAATCTGGGAAAGGGTATCTGAGGCAACAGTTTAGGGGAGTTAAGGAAAGAAAAATCATTGGTGCTAGTGCAACAACGTCCTTCTCTATGCCCACTAAACAAAGATTAAGAACATGCACAAAGTCTAATTTGGATGGTTTTAATTCAGAAGTAGTTAGGTGAACTGTGAATAATTTTTAAACACAGACCAAGTCTTAAAGTGCTTATGAAGCTTCAAAATTCTATTGACATCCAAGGCAGTGTCTGAACATTAATGCCCAATTTCACCAACAGATGTAAAAATCGACGTTAACAAATGTAACATCACAATTGTCATGAACTTTGAAATCCCACCAGTAGATAATTTGACAAAGAAGTTCATAGTTTCACCACCAGAGAGAGAGCAGACAACAACAGATGCCAGTTGGAAAGAGATTGAAAATGGAGGCGAATGTCTTTGAAACTAGTCTCTCATAAATATAAACAAGTGACGAGTATTAATAAGCCAACTACAAATAATTAATTTTTAGATGAGTCGTATTTTTTACACATCTGCTTCACTTTCGTACCTATTTTGAGGACATGTTTCGCAAATCATCATTTGCATCTACGGCTCTTATGCTCTTATGAGTTGCATAAGAGCCGTAGATGCAAACGATGATTTGCGAAACATGTCCTCAAAATAGGTACAAAAGTGAAGCAGATGTGTAAAAAATACGACTCATCTAAAAATTAATAATTTTTCGCTTCACTGTGGTGTTCCAATACAGTTAAATCTCAACTACAAATAGTTTCTAAGATTACTTTTGACGTCACTGTTACTAGTGTGAGTGTGTAGGGTTTTAGGGCCCGTCGTCACTGTTACTAAATTCCTCCAAACACATATACATGTGTCACTTACAAGCACCAAACAACTTGTCACTATTACGTAAATTTAAAACGAGGTGCGAAGGACAAGTGCCTTAAACTTTTCAAGACGGGAGGTGGACAGTGTATTATCCACATAATTCAGTGAATTATAAAATTGCAAAGTTCTTGATACTTGAAGCAACGGCAAGATCTCCATATTCCCATCGATGCATGTTCTAACCTCTCTTGTACTTCCGCAGTAACCATCATAGCAACATGTTTCGACAGTCTATAACTCCGCAAAAAAAAATTTCTTCAGATAGCTCCTCAAAATCATTTCTCCTCATAGGCCGTACTCTATTATGAATGCCATTTAGACGGTCTTAAATATAGCAAATCGACATCAACAGCTCAGTTCATGCTCGCCATCTTGACTATTTACAATTCTTAAGGACTTAACATCAGAGATTTGGCTTGTTAGTTTAACAAGTACGCTAACACTTGGTGAAATGCGATTTTTGTTTTAACTATTGCTAAACTCATGTTAAGTCTTAACATCTGTTGGTGAAATCGGGCGTAAGAAGTGTTACTTTGAAGCTAGGATTTATAGGGGAAAAAAACAAGCATGACAGACATATTTTAATCGAACATCGTACCATACAGACAAAAAGGCTTAAGTATTTACAAAATATTCAGAGATAATACAACGAAGTTTATATAGTTTATATGGATGAAATTAGACTATATGCCTAGAGCGAAATTCATTACAGGGACTCTGCAGCGATGTCGAAAGGCCAACAGTTGGTTATCAAACATGCTGGAGGAGAACAGGGTTTTGTTTCAAACGCCTATATATTATTTAAGATCCAACAAAAGCAAAGGGATTATTATGATAGTAAGAATTACAAGTTAATTTATAACAGCTGCAATACTGGCTTCAAGGGCGACATTTGTTCTTAGAGAGCTTATGCGGCAGTCCCTTCTCATAATCTTACGCATGTGACGATAGGTTCACTATCCCCACCGCAGTTGCTACTCATCCCTACAGCGCAGGATTTCTTTCAAGATAAAATAATACATCTGTATGCAGTGTGACTTGATGATGAGGGCCACAAAGAATGTCATCTTTTCATTGTCTATTGTTTTGATAATCTGGTTTAAGTTGGAACTTTTATAGCAATCAATACATTTGAAAATTCGTCTGATATGACTTAACGTTGGAGGACATAAATTAGAAAAAACCAAACAAACAAAGAATGTCATGAGCAACCGTTTTTTTTTACAACTGCAATTCCAAGAATGTAAGAGAAACAACTTAATTATCCTAATCTAAAGACTTTAAACTATGTTCTGACACATTTTAACATTATTAGCTTACATCACATGAGTTTCTGTCAATAACATGCTATCAATTTGATAAATTTTTTATAGTCAGCATGCTTACCTTTCTCTCAGCTCCTTAAAATTTGCTTCCATTTTTTCTTTCATGAACGAAGTATAAACATTACTGCATGTCAGAAGTTGCAAGAACCTTTTATAATGTTTTTCCCTATTCTCTGAATCACTTTCTTCCTAAAACAAAATATAGGCATATAATTAGCTTAATGATTTAGTGTTAAAGTACTCTTTGGTTATTAACGGAGCTACAAAATAGGAATGAACATAAGGCGAGACTAGGTGTGGCTGTTCTATTGCTACTAGCCAATGCAGTGCATGCAATGTTATATAGTTAAGCACACATACTGGCTTGCTTTGCCGAACCATATGGCTGATTTCTTTGCACCCTCTAAAAGATACTAATTACAGAATTATTTTGTTTTTCCCATGTTACAGGGCTATTTTTTTCTGAGGATTACTGTCCAAACCCCATGTTTGTAGCACATTTGGTTTCAGAGATACGGAAAGATAAGGTGCCTGACTAGAAAGAAAAATCATTAACTGTCAGTGAAAAAAGCACACGTGCTATGCTGCAGTTACATTTTGTACCTTGTATTCAGTAAAGTGGTGATCTTTTAAGAGTGCACACCTTTCTAAAGTTAGTAAATATACCATTTAGCAAGCCTAATACTGCAGTGCCTAATAAAATTATACATAAGTAGGCTAGAAATATTGTTAATCTGTATTCCTTTTTCAAACATGTCAATGACATTTTCAAAAGTACAAATTTCGCTCAGAATCGAGAATTAATGTTACAAGCTTGTTACGTGAGTGCTCATTCTGTGATGAACATTGTTAAAGAAGGCAAACAGTTTACCAAATTAGGAGAAGTTTCTATATTTAGATCTCCAGGGAAACATTGAGCAGCTACCAACTTAGACAATTTTCAGAAGTGTGTTTTACGTAGAACAATATATGATTTATATGACAAGGGTGAATATCCAACTGCCAAAAGGCTGAACAATTTAATAAGGGGAAAAATAGAATATAAGGATTCTGTATCTTCTATGCATAATATTCTGAAGTCTCTTGGGTTCAAATATAGGAGAACCAATGATGGTCACAAACTTCTGCTTGAAAGAAGCAATATTGTTGCTGCTTAGACTAAAATTTCTGCGCACAATGCACAAAATTAGTAAATGAGATTCATGGAGTAAAAAGGCTTCATAAATACACATTGATATCTTCCATGTTTATTAAGTATTTTAATGAAACAAAAATTGGTTTAAAGTCCATTACAGACAGTATACAAATATATCATTAAAGTAGAAACTGTATTCACAAATTGCTGAAATGTCACTATTTTGTTTCACTGTAGCAAACACCTTTCGTGAAACATATAATTTTGTTTTGTGTGCATATGAACAATAGCTATGTAGTACAAAAGTGAATCGAGAAGATATTGACACATTGCTTCACTCACACTGTTTATTCACAGGACATGTTTCAAGAGCTCTTGCTCTTATCATCAGCTGATACTCGACAGTCGAGTATGAGCTGATGATAAGAGCAAGAGCTCTTGAAACATGTCCTGTGAATAAACAGTGTGAGTGAAGCAATGTGTCAATATCTTCTCGATTCACTTTTGTACTAATTTGTGCTTCACTGTCCCTACGCTTCTTCCAAGTTTATACTTTGAATAGCTATGTAATTGAACTGTTCTCCAGCTCAAGGTTTAAAGGTTTAGATTATGTGATAGTCATTGTATATGTTCTCACACACATGCTGAAGTATTAAGCAAACTTCTCTGTCAGCATCTGTATCACTGTACATCTCAGCATCTGTATGATACTTGCTAGGTGGATTTGGTGAGACAAAGACAGATATATCTTCCATCTGTCGCCAGCTTGCCGTGGAACTGGCAATGCCAAGACAGCACGATAACTGTATTGGCTCAACCCATGTTCATTCTTATTTTGTAGCTACTCAACACAGGTCAGCAGATTTACTGACATGTACAAGAATTCCTGTAGAATTAAATTCTAGCACACTGACAGCGCTAAAAGGATCTTGGAAATTAAGTTAATTAACAAACAAAACGTTTATTTTAGCCCAACAGACTTTACTTGTTGCATCTTATGTCACACAATAGACACTAAGCCTGACAATATCAAAACGACATTTGTGCAATAGTAAATGAGAAACAAATGGATGATGCATTAAAACTACTTAATTTACAAAATCCTGAAATAAAATTTTCCACAGAAAAAGAAACAAATGATGAAATCCCTTTCTTAGATTCGAAACTTAGCAGAAAACATAATAAACTTGAATTTGGCATATATAGGAAGGAAACACACACAGAAAAATTCATAAAATCAGATGGATATAACCCAAGACAACACAAGCATGCTGTTATCAACAGTTTAACTTACAGGCTGATTAATGTACCTTTAAACAACATGGAATATATCAAAGAGTACAATAATATCATTCACATTGCAGAATACTATGGATTCGGTGCTGAATTGGTCAGAAAGAAAATTTATAAATTCAAAAAACAAAGATGCAAACAAGTAACTACTCTTTCTCCAATCAGCAATGACACTTCACACAGAAAATTTCATATCATCCCAGAGCTACACACCTTTTACGAAAAGTCTTCAGAGAGCACAATATTACTTTGGCCCCACAGAATAAATTTAGTGTACAACACCTTTTGAAATCATATAATACAAAGGAGATACCCATAAACAAAAAAAAATAAGGTGTGTACCGGATAAACTGCAAAGGCTCTGACAACTTTAACATTGGAAAAACAAAAAGGAACTTGAACATTAGGCTTAAAGAGCATTTTAGGAACATCAGGAACAAAAAAATAAATCGGCATTAGCATACCATTTTTGGAAGGAGAATCATGACATAGAACAAGAAATCCACTTATTAAAATGTGTCCAAGGTCCAGCTGCATTAACCACATGAGAAAAAATCTTCATAAAGAAATATGAAATAAAATTGCTTAGTTTTGACACAACCTTTGAAAAAAACCCAAACTTCAAGTTCATAAAGATACCGACAGAGACACACCCATCGCCTCCAGTGAGTTCACCAAACCAACATCCATCAGTTGACAACAGATGATGGTGTTAAGAAGATCCTAACGAAACGTAGGCTAGGTAAATACTACCAATAAGTGGAGCATTGAGTATTAGTTTGACTCTAATTTATATTAGTAAGCTTATGGTTTAGTTCACTTTCCCAATAACTGAGAATTATAAAAATTATATAAAATTGATCACAATGAAGAGCACTTTGCACACTTCCAAGAGAAAATTCAAGAAATCGATTTTATTCTTTATGGCAATATCTCGCATATATGCCTCAATCAAAATTGCTAGAGCTGGTCTTTTAAAAAATAAAAGGAATAATGAAACATTTTCTGTGCAAGACATATTTGGAAATTGAGAAGCAGAAAACTGTCACGTTCTATAATTTCTGTGTTACCATTTCATTTTGAGTTATATGTTTATAACTCTTTCCATGCACATACATGATCTTTTTCAATATTGCTTCTGGAAAAACTAGAGTAAGGAGCATGTACAATAGCGGGTGAGTAATGAACGTACAATGGCAACAGAAAAAGTATGTATGTAACTGGTTCAACCAATCAGTGCCAGTCTCACCAATATCACTATTAATTCAGCTCATGTGGTTGTGCAGGCTTGTAAGTTAGAATCTGGTGGCATATTTATTAAGTAGGTGCTACTTATAAGAAAGCATGGCAAGTGCACAGACAATTTAGCTGCAAACTGCAATAATCATAATGAATGAAACAGCTAACAGTTTATGATACACTTTGACAGAGCATTGCAAACCAGAGCAAAGGACATCTGTTTCTGCGCAGCAGCCAACCTTTATTCACACTCCCTACTCTCATTTTATTGGGTACCTCTGGTTGTCTAGAAGTTATCACTGATTTTATTAGTTGGAAGCCCCAATCGCAGGTGCTCAGTAGCCTGTGTTTGTGATAAGTTCCTTATAAAAAAATACTACCTCAATGGATGGACAGATTACAGGCTTTTAAAGTGACTACATCTACCTGATATATCCACAATAAGGTATTTAAAATATCCTATTTCATTTATTTAACCACTTCCCCAGCTTTGATTTGTTTTCAATAGAAAGTAAAAAATGAAGCGAAACTAATGATCTGAGCTTATTAACTGGTAAAAGTGCAGAATGAGTGCGCACAGTTATGTTGGTCTGGAATGACGTCACGAAAACTTGTTGCCAACTGCGGCAGTCCGATATCTGCGAAACCAGCGGAGCGTTGCCAACACATTCTTTTTCTTATTATAAACTAGCGATGGTAATGGGAATAGAGCGTAGTAAGCTTTGTTAAAAAAAAAAAAAAAAACTCTAGCAATGATCCACTGATCTTTACGTCAGCTTATTTGGGTATTACAGTATAGGTGGCTTACTTACATAATGTTGACTATTCCAAAACTTTGTGCTAAATTCATTTAACTTGTTCAAAAATTATAATAGTGAGAATATATAACAATGATAATATAACCGGCAATGATCCACTGCTCCTTAGGTCAATTTGGGTGTTACATAATCGCCGATTTGCTTACGTAATGTTGACTATTCCAAAACTTAGTGCTAGATTCCTTTAAGTTTTTAAATAATAATGATAATAGTAAGAATAATAAACTGGCAATGTTCTACTGATCTTTAAGTCGCGTATTTCAGTGTCACTGGTTTTCTTGCGTATTGTTGGTATTTTCCGCGGTAACATGATCTGGAACTTGGCAACGCCCGAGGTATGACGTCAGAGCCACGATATCGTTTGCACTCATTCTGCACTTTTACCTTAACATACAAATTTGAATCAAAGCTTGAATTACAGCCATCCCTGGTTTTCTTGCGTATTGTTGGTATTTTCGCGGTAACATGCTCTGGAAGTTGGCAACGCCCGAGGTATGACGTCAGAGCCACGATATCGTTCGCACTCATTCTGCACTTTTACCTTTATTAACATACACAATTTGAATCAAAGCTTGAATTACAGCCATCTGTAGACACGGAAATGATATGAAGAGCGAAAGAACCGACAGGAAATCTAGAACCATGGAGGGGATTAGAAAAACAAAGAAAAGAGCATAAATAAAATAAGTGTAAGCGTTCAATTTACACGTGCGCAATGGTATTTCTAAATCGTAATCGTCGCGATTTGAAGCTTTCTTTAAAGAACAAACACAACCAAACTTTTTCACATTTTTCCCACAAAATTCTTATACGGTTGCACCTTTACTTTCCAGAGCGAAAAAAAATGTTTTACTACAAATCACTTACTTTCAGCTTCCTTCGCAGTTTACCATGTTCTTGCTCACATTCCCGTTCCACTTCTTTTTCATCCTCCACCATTTTTGAGGTGATGATAAGTTCCTTCTCACTTGTCATTTTCACAAATCTAATCTCTTGCTACTAAGCAATTACTGAAATTTAAAACTCTTCTTTCTTTTCATGAAATCACATGGCGTCCATCGCACATCAATGTATTTCCCGCGCTACTCGCTTTCTGTCAAGTGCAACAACCTCATAACACCAAAGAACAAACAAATAGCTCCACCTATTTATTAAAGATAGAGCACTAATTTAAATTAAAACGTATATATTGTTCAAGAAGTGCTTAAGAATTTAATTACTTATTCATTGCTACGTTTTAGCTATTTATGAATAATGTATTTGTAGAGTACTACAATCAAAATCAGGATTGAAAGGTTGGTTGCGATCTGATTTCCAAATGAATTCTTCGACTTGGAACACACAATAGAGGCGCTCATTTCTATCCCAAGTAGATGTTGCCAAGACAATCGCACAGAACTAGAGAACCACAGAGAACCAATTCAAGGCGTTTTCGGAAAGGCATTAACCAGAGATGACCCAGAGGTGTATTCGTTTATTACATGAATATAAAAGCAATAATGCTTAGTGGTAACGGGAAAAAGAGCAAGTGTGGAAGTCGCTTCTGAGACCTTTTTTCCTAATTTAATCGGTCAACTACCTTCGAAGTCACATCTCACACACTGATGAATAATTCACGCACATTTACTCAGCATATTGTAACTTCGTGGGTTCGTAGAATCAAAAGGCCGAGTTGCAGAAATTAAAATTCTCCTTCATTTTCGTCGAAATTCACTATTCAATTCTCAGGTAAGAACATTAAATCACATGTACACAGTCTTACAAGGTCGATCACAATAACAAACAGTGAAAGCAGATTACATCCTTAGCTCTCGTTACAACACAGCTGGCTATCTCTCGTTTCACAACTACTGCTCTGGCGTGCCATCACCCTTTTTATATGTCCATTAATAAGTAGAGAACATTCTCACACAAATAATAAAACAAACATTCTCCGTCAATCGAGATATCTCTAGAAATTTCCAAACATGAAACCCTAACTGTGGTGGCGAGTCCTTTATCTGAGATAACATTGTTTTCCGCTTCTGTGATCACTTCGCCGCTTTATCGTTAACTGCTCATGCAAGGTCGTGAAACATTATCCGCGATCTATTATCGATTTTTGCCGACAAGTTTGTGACCAGTGCCGCGACAAGGCTCTCTCCTCAAGGCTGGACTTACCGAACAGCACCATCGTAGCGGGTCAGACGATCCAGGTGTACCACCAGCATCTTCCCTCGGGGCATCTTCTGGATGCGGTAGACCACGTCGTTAATCCTCTTCACCACCCGGTACGGTTCTTGCCATGGTTGCTGGAGCTTCGGGCAGCGTCCTTAGGTCCGAGTAGGGCGGTACAACCAGACTAGATCACCCTGCTGGAACCCTTGGCTGTTGGCTTGCCTGTCGTATAGGGTCTTTATGCGGTCGCTCGCCTTCTGGATGTTCTGACGAGCCATCTCATGCATGTCGTGGCGATAGACCACTAGGTTCTCCACATACTCGGTTGCTGGTTGTTTTGCGTCCGGGGGGGGGGGGCTTCCAAAAGGCAGATCACAGGGGAGGCGTAACTCTCGGCCGAACATCAAACTGACTGGGGTCATCCCAGTGGTGTCGTGTGTTGACGAGCGGTAGGCCAGTAAGAACAGTGACACCTTAATGTCTCAGTCTCGCTGATGGCTGGCCACGACCTTCCTCAGGTGTTCCTCTAAGGTCTTGATGTACCTCTCGAGCATGCCTTCCGATTGTGGATGTAGGAAAAAATGAAATGTCTAGTGTTTAACGTCCGCTTTTACTACATACGGCACCGCAGGCGGTTTGTGGATGTAGGGGTGTGGTGCGCGTCTTGTTTACTCCAAAAACCTCTAGTGCCTCCTTCATCAGGTGGGAGTCAAAATTAGTGTCCTGGTCACTGTGGAGCTCTAACGGCACCCCAAATCGGCAGAGCACTTGCTCCACAAGGCATTCCGTGATTGTCATCGCCTCCTGTTTCGGAATGGCATACACTTCCGGCCACCTGCTAAAGTAATCCACGACCACCATCAGATACTTGTTGCCTCGTTCAAACACAAGAAATGGTCCAGCTATGTCGACGGCGATCCTTTCGAATGGCGCTCCGACGTTTTACTGCTGCATTCAACCCCGGCTCCTAGTCTGGGCGCCAAGACTCGCTGCGCACGCGTGACAATGACGGCACATCTTTCAGCATCTGCTCGGAACCTCAGCCACTAGTAGCCCTGTCGGAGTTTGTCGATCGCCCGGTTTGCTCCCAGGTGTCCTCCTGAAGTACCGGCGTGCGCTTCCTCCAAGACTTTCGGGACCTTACTCCGGGGAATTACCAAATGCTCCCTCTACGTCTTTCCATCAGGCAATTCCCATACCCGGAACAGCACGCCCTCTCTTGTCTTCAATTAATCCCATTGGGCCCAGTACGACTTGTAGGTGGCGCTCCTCGGTGTGATGTCCTCCCAGGTTGGTCTCGTCCCTGCCTCTTCCCTCAAGAGTGGCCCCAAGTCTGGGTCTGCCAGCTGCTCCCTCCTCAGGCCTGTGCTATCTCAGCCATCCGCAGGTACTGCAGTGACTAATTGGACTGCTGCGGCACGCACCTTTTCTTCTACTCTTGTGCATTGGCCGCACTCCACTGAGCAGGTCTTCGAGACATGGCGTCTGCGTTACCGTGGCTCATCTCTCTACGATGTTCAGAGATGAAGTCGTACTCCTGCAGCCTCTGGACCCCACGTGCTCTCTGGCCTTCCAGGTTCTTAATTATCAAAAGCCAGGTTAGGGCGGAATGGTCAGTCCTGAGGTGGAATGGCTGACCGTATAGGTACTTGTGCAAGTGCTCCAAGGTGCAGGGTGACGCAGTAGCTCTTCTCTGCCTTGAATAGCGTCTTGCTGTAGTAGGCTATCACCCGCTCCTGGCCGTCCTGAATTTGCGATTGGACGCCTCCAGTGCAATGGTCGCTGGCGTCGGTGTCCACAATGAAGGCGCCACCCGCTTGTGGGAAACCCAAAATTGGAGCACTGCACAGGGTCTCCTTTAGGTGCTGGAAAGCGTATTCAGCGTCCTCCGTCCACACATAGGGTCGTTGCTCCTCTGTCAGGCGGGTAAGTGGTTTAGCGATGTTGGAGAACCCCTTAATGAAACGGCAGTAATAACTGCACACCCCAGGAAACTGCGCAACTCTCGCTTATCCTTTGGCCGAGGCCAATCTCTCACAGCCTGGGTTTTCTCCGAGTCTGTGGCCACTTCGGTTGGTGAGACTATGTGGCCCAAGTAGTTAACTTCTTTTCAGAAGAGCTGGCACTTCTTTGCGTTCAGCTTCAAGTTGGTTGCCTGCAATCTCTGTAACACCTTGCTCAAGTTGTGGAGATGGTTTCGAAAGTCTTGCCGACGATGATGATGTCGTCCAGGTATAGCAGGCATGCGTCATATGTCAATCCTCTCATTACTGATTACATGAGGCGTTGAAATGTGGCTGGTGCATTGCAGAGGCCAAAGGCCATAACTGTGAACTGCCAAAGCCTTTGGCCTGTCGAGAATGCAGATTTCTCCTTGTCTCTCGGGTCTAGAGCCAATTTCAAGTAACCCGACTTCAGGTCCAAGGTCGAGAACAATTGTGCAGCAGCTAGCGTGTCCAACGTGTCGTCAATCCGGGGTAAGTGGAAAGAGTCCTTCCGGGTGACAGCGGTCAGCCTACTGTAGTCAACACAGAAGCGTAGCTCGTCGTTCTTCTTCGTCACCAGAACTACAGGGGAACACCAAGGGTTGTCAGATTCTTCACTCACTCCCCTGGATTTCATGTCATCTACCATATCCCGTACCACCGCTTGTTTCGCCAACGGAACGCGTCTTGGTGGTTGCCGAATAGGCCGGGCGTCTCCGGTGTCGATGCGGTGAAGCACTTAATCCGTGCGGCCGTAGTCACTGTCGCCTTGGCTGAAGACGCACTGGTATCGCCTCAGTTTAAGCCGGGGCGCCAGTTGTTGCGTCGGCTCTGGCTCCTGTGTGTTGTCGATTGCATTTACGCTGATCACGGGCTCACACGTCCCCGGCTCCGTTCCTTCTTGGACGTCGTGATCGGTGTCTTCCAGGTTGAGCAGCATTACTTGCACCTCCTCTCGGCATGGCAATAATGTCCTGGCTACACGGACTACGTGCACAGGCGTCATCTGGTCTAGCATCATGTTCTTCGTCCGCTGGCCTTCCAGTCGCGCCGTCCCCACCACATCGCTTCTCTCGGGGACAACTACGTCTTCCTTCAGGACGACCCTGCAAATTCCATGGCGCTCTTCGGGCTGCCTGAGTATCACCTATTCTCCATTGTGCTGCAGGGCCTTACAGCCCTTACTTATACACGTAGATAATGAATGAATACTGATTACGAAATGACAGTTGTAGTGAACAACTGAAACCAATAACGACGGAATATGTCTGAAATAGCTGATGCCACAAACGCCTTATTTGCAATAATTTGGCCGTATTAATGTAGTTTATGTATCTAGAATATCATAAATAAAATTCCATTTTCTTTGTTCCATTCTACTTATACTCTTTATAGTGTAGTGAGAGTTTACAGTCTGTTTCTTGTTTAGGACGTTAAAGGTTTACAAATAAGCGTGTGGTTATATTGCACATCTAAGGATGTAGAGCTATGCCGTCAATGACCTTTGTCTTTATTCATAAATGGCTGTATGACGTAGGCGACGACGTCAAGGTTAGTGTGTGCTGTCGTACTTATATGAACGGTATGAGAGGGTCCACTGTTAACGAAATGTAGTCCGTATTGGGTTACGATACGAGATTAGTGTATGTATAAGAAGGAGATGACAGCGTTCTGTTATCAGAGAGACTGTCTAATGGAATATCGATACTCAAATGTTTACAACTGCATATTCCTTCCATGGCATTGCGAGGAACAATGAAACTGATAGAATTTTTAAAGAAGGACCAAGTATTGAACAATTAACCGTGTTGGATGGGTCAGGCGATATCGTCTGTGGCCCCCATTTGGGTGGTCCTGCTTGGCTTCCCGTGAAACGACATGCCCGACCAATGCGTTTTTTCGGGGGTTATAGGGTCTCCATGCGAACGTTGGGTAGGTTAAATATATCCCCAGAATTTCCTGTCCCTCCATCTGCTCTCCATTATCATTTCACATCATCTCTCATCTGGTTGTCTCTAGCAGGATGGAAGTGTCGGAGGGTTTCTCGGCGCTGCATGGCAGGATGATATGCTCCTGGTAACTTCCTCCTTCAGTAGGACGGGGTCCGGTCTTAGAACCGACTTGGTGTCCTGGTCTGCTGGGGAGTTTTCAACGGGTAAAAAGTGTAGGGACCCTGCCCTGTGCACAGTGCACAGTGACACATGTGTCCGCCGACCTCTGTCTCTTCTCGCCACATCCTTCCAACCGGGAGTGTCCCAGCTGAGGTCATAGCTATGATAGACCAAGTTTTGACCTGCGCGCTGAATCCTCTCCGCAGCGTAGTCCAGTCCAGAGAAGGATTAGAGTAATGTAACTCTAACAATCGTTTCATATGTCTGACTTTTGGTTTTAGTGGATTGCTCATATAACGTAGCGAATCCGTAGGGGAGGGGATCCGTCCACTTCAGCTGCCGTGGTGCGGGCGCTGCGAACCCCTAGCACTCGTGGTGCCTCTGATGTTACTATAGGAACCTCGGGCCGAAAATTCGAGCCCCTCCCTGATAGGGAGTTGTTCGGATAGGTTTGGACTCGAGGGGGCAGTGGTTCTCGATACCCGTGGGAGATCGGGTACGTCTCCGGACGGGGTTGAGGGAAGCCATTAATATTCCCGCGTACTAGCCAGCATAGCTAGTAGAAGGTGTGCTAGATCACCAGGCGGCCCCACCGAGGTCATATCGGTAGCCTCCCTATTTTGGAGTTGGCGCGCGTAAGTAGCGTATCCACTTCCATTCCGTCTTGAGTCCACAGGACCAGATGGGGTGGAGGGCTTGTTAGTCTCTATGTCTTGCCCTATGGAAAGCCCCACGGAAGCGCCGAGCGCCCTTTCGGGACAGCTCGGTAACTCCCTGGTCGAAGGAGGATGGGGTACTTGGTCCTACGGCTCCAGGACTAATGGGAGTAGAACCTCTGACATTAACTAACTATAACTTAACGAATGTTGAAGGCTAGCACGAGTTCCTTTCCATCATCTTCCTTTGTTCCATTTCTTTATCATCTCTCAGGTATAATTTCAGACTCATGGTATATGAGGCGGACAAATGTCGCTGATGCTTGCGTACTGTGATTGCTGTATTCGGTGTATGTCAGCATTGTTTGGTTGCTGCCTTCACGTGGGGGGGGGGGTGTTTGTCATTACTGGACCTGTAGTGTTGGTGACTGCCCAGCAGGTCCTTATGCCGCGATGAACTCTCAGCACATGTTGGCTACTTCCGGGCGTCAGTGTGACTTCTGCAGTACTCTTACGTAATCCCTTTCCCCTGGACATGTTCACGGTATGGAGGTCGCATTGCGCGAGGTGTCCCCACTTGATTTATACATCATGCAGACACACACATACATAGGGGAGGGGTGTTCAAAACTTGTATTTGCGGTGAAGTTTCTATATTATTTTTTGGGTGGAATGAGATAGCTTCTCTGTGTGCTATACATATAGAAGATAAAGTAACAAGTGGTGTGGGCTAATGGAAGAAATCAATAGGACAAACGAATATTGAAAACCAGGCTGCATGTGCTGGTGTTGATATTTTGAGTAGTCTTTGTGGGGTCTGGTGAGAAATGACATAACATTTCAAATACGTCCTGCTGTTTGCTATAAACTGTGTTTTAAATTACTTGACAGTGCTTTATTTTGAAGAGTAAGTTTTTTCCTGCCTGTTAGGTTTTACCAGACAAACATTATGCAACAATCATTCAAAATGAAGTATTCTTCACAGGTTATTGGTAGAACATTATAATCTCTGTTTCATATAACCTTGGCCCCCCTGATCCTAACTGGGTAATGCTTTCGCGCCATACGCCAGAGGCGGTGCCTTCTCGTCACATTTAAACCTGCAGTAAACGTCACAATAATTGCCAGGAAGATAGATAAAATCCTACAAATAAGAATATGAAGGCTTGCAAAAATAATGAAGTTTATAATGAAGCTGAGCGGGTTGAAACTGAATGAATGAGCAATGAAACTGAAACAAGTTTATGATGAAAGCCTTCGGCCTTTTCCACTGGGATTTTTTGAAACCATCACACTTTCCTTGCAAAAATGCTTGTCTTTCAGTCTTAAAAGTCGTGGCAAGCCATACTTGTCGTGTGTCCTTCATTCACCCAAGTCTCGTCAAGGTAGTATATTTTGCGACTTGTTTCCCGGTACAGTGTGATTCCTTAAATCAACGTCTTCGCCAAACAGCAATATCGCTCCTGGAGTGGTAAGTTTTCCTGTTGTCTCAATTTCATGTCGCGATGTTCCTACGCATCTAACACTCACACCTGTAGGTTCAGAGCACAGCTGTTCGACTTCTCTCGCTGACAAAGACGGATTCTTCTCTGTGAGTGCATTAAACACATGCAACACAATTCTTTCTTTGCCGGTTTTGTAAAGGTTTTCCCTTGCGATACTTCAGCAAAAAACTGACGGTACACTCTGCCATTATACATATAATAAGTACACGAGCAATAATCGATCAATAAAATAATTTAACTCTCGCATTCGGCACAACACACCTTCGAATGGCGATGCATGACTAATCCAGTTCAAAACAAGGTCAGTGATAAAAGTCATATAAACAAATATGTCATTTCTACCGCTAAATCACATGCTATCATGCCATGTGCTTGAGAGCAAAGGAACCTCCTCTTTACTTCGTTTAAGAATTAACATGCATTTCAGAACTCTGTTGCGTAATATATTTCATTAAAGCAGTTACGAAAACATAAATTTGACGATTCTCTTCCAACATATGAAGATATATCATGTTAAATAACGAAATAATTTTACCATACAACAGTTTATATTACAATAGCAGCCAATGAGAGGTGATAAGGTCGCGTGACTGTTAAGAGATACAGGGCAAGCTTATGTGAAGCAAGGATTAGATGTGCATTTTATTTTTCATGTAACTATTTAAAAGTGACTTATTAATTCCAAAAAAGGCATGTTCTAAAAAAATATATATTTTCGATATAAAGGTTCTTGTGTCGTCCTTCGAACAAACTGACATTAAACAGATTTGTCAGTTTACCTACTTTTCGTTTTTGAACTATGCCATCCCACAACACATACACGAAACACAAGTGACCTTTTCCTCTAAATGTAATTATTTTTATCTTTTCCCTTCTCCCTTTTCTTATATTTTATTCAGAACATGTATATACAATGGAATCTCAATAACGATCATTTTTGTGCTTATTACATGTACTAAGTAAATGTAAAGGTAAAATATGCAGTAAATCCATATTTCGGCCGATTTTTGCATTTGTCTTCTTTTTTGTCTTCATTGGCATTGAAGTTAAAGTTTTAAGTGTACATATAGTATTTTTATTATTTATTTACTTTTAGTTTTTAGAATTTATTTGTACTTACATATCTTATAATCTCAATTACAAGGTTTACAATTCTAATCTAGGTACAAATTTGTCAGCTGCTTATAATAAGGGCTGATAGTGGTGTTGGATCCCTGGACGTTTACCTCTATCCTAGCCCTTACACGACCTTGACCTAATGTTCTGATTGTCTTCCATTTCTCTACCTCTTATTTCCTCGCCCTTCTCAACCATTTCTCTTTGACTTTGTTAGAAATTTCCCCAGCTCCCTTAATCTTTTCTCTCTTTTCAACGTACCCCAGTTCTTATCCCATATTAATTCCCTCCAGTCTTCAATTTATTTACACTCCAGTACATAATGTTCTAAACTTATTTTCTTTCCACATAGAATGCACTCCTTTGGTGAAGCCCCTCTCAATATGGCTCCTGTCCTTAACCAAGCTAAACCCTCCCTCTCATATCTATCACATATGTCTATATATGTTTCCCTTCCCCATTCTGTCTTTATTTTCAGGTATACATTTAGTGATTTCTTACTTATCGGATTTCCCCACATCACTTGTCTGTAAAAGTCCTCTATCCTATTCTTAATAATTGTCCAGAAAGCTTTTACATTTCTTTCTCTCTCATGCCAGTTATCCCCCATCCCTATTTTAACCAGCGTTCTCTCTAGCTCTGCCCACCAGCTGTCCTTACATGTTGAATTCTTCTGATGTTCTAGACAGATCTTTAATATATTATCATCATCCTTTTTTATACAGCTATACCAATATTTTAAACATCTTTCTATAATTACCCCACTCCTGCAAGCTCTTTACAAATAGTAGAATACATTTCCATTACTGTGATGCAACTCCTAATACGTAAGGCATTAAAAGGAGCTTATTGATCCAACTGTACACTGATAGTATTACCTCCTTATAGGACCTGTTTTCCTGTCCCCTGCGAATGGAAATACAGAGCTTCCAAACATGA
>JAUKNK010001490.1:0-27616 GCA_030765055.1 Mantis religiosa | reverse complement strand
CTCCACATCGATATCGTCTAATTTTGTAGTAGCAATATGGACCTTTTGGGAAGAAGGATCCATGCTACTATCTATTTGTTAGCTCTAAATGCCTAAGGATGATGCTTCACAAATTTTATAAGTAATAGACAATGTGTATACATATAACTAACCGTGGCTCTAATTCGAAATCGGGACCTCGTAAGCGTCCCGAAGACATGCTGCCATCTACCCAAAGAAGTTGGCAGAGTGAGAGATGATTATGATTATTATAGGACACAAGCACCTTGTTCATAAATATTAAATGAAACGTTTGTGATATTGATCGTGCGTCCATGGTTTACTACAGCGTAGAGCTTTGGTATATACCCGCGTTGCCGGCTTTCCAATCTGTAACACAGTTATTCCTTCGTCTGTCATTACGTTTGTATACGTTCTACATACCCTTCATTAACAAACAGGGCAGCACACTTAAAGATACACTAAAGCTAAAGACCAGGTTACATGTCATACTAAACGTCATGAGGAATTGCCATTCTTCTTACCAGGTATAAGAAATTACAACTAGAGCCATCTATGGTGCGCAACGACAAGTTGTGTAGAGCGTATGATGCTTCTAAACTGAAACCTTTTTTGAGGAGTAACGCTACAGCTCAAATATTTTCGCGTGTGTAACGTACGTTTTTTGTAATATTGTGAGAATTATAATCAAACTACATTCTTAGTCCATCGTCAGGAAAATCTACAATTTTATTATTTTCCAGATGAAGTATATCCGCATGCAAAAGTAGTTGCATAGTCCATTTGGATGTAGTTTATCAAATAATGTTCACCAGAGAGATGGGATTGTGGATTATCGGTTTTAAGATATATTGATATTGGAAAATTAAAACCAAAAGAAAGAAGGAATGGAAAACCTTTAGTAGGTATAATAAGTTTATATAATCCTTGCTACTTAACAAGATCTGTTTTATGAAGACCTTTTCCATTATTATAAATTGCATGTTCAAAGCTCTTCTGGGAGTCCTCCCAAAAATGCAAGATACAGATTTTGGTTTCATGCAGGTGTATTAAACATACGATATTTTAATCAAATCGTTGGTTAAATTATACAAAAAATAAACAATTCCCCAAACGTATGCCTGTGCAATATTTTGAACATTCGGTTTAAAGATTACATTCCTGAACTTAGTAGAGGAATTCCTGTTTTAAAGCGCAGAATTCCAATCGGTGAACCTCTTATGCGTCAACTGCATATACCTTCAATAACAATATGCAATAATGTGCAATAACAATATGCTTACTGTTTATCCTTCTCGTAAACTGTGTAGCGAGGACTTAGAACAGTAGATTGTTAGCACTACCACCATCTTTTGAATGAGTTTACTTTACTGTACATTTTCAAAATGAAGTTTCATTTTTGTGTTTGTTAGTATTTATTAAGGCTTATTGTTGTGCTTAACAGGCCAGAAGTGATGAGCTGTATATTCATAGCGTCGTCAGCACAGTGAGCTCATAATAAAACGCTAGGCCCAGAAACATTTACAAGCGAAAACATTCATACTGTGTTCCAAAGTTTCGAATTCAGAACCAGTAAATTTAAAGACGAGGGGTTACTTTTTGGCTGTTTGGAAATAACCTATAAAGAACTCTCCATAGAGCTGGAAAACAGAGATAAATAGCTTCTTACTATATAAAAATGCATACCCTATTAAAGCACACGGCTTTTAACAAATAAAAATGTTTGTAGCACATTCTGATTCCGTGATAACATTGTTACGATTCAGTTTCTCAAGGGAAAACATGCTACTCATTTTTGCTGAGATCTTACCATGAGCATAGTGTTTGTCCCATATAACGAATTGTTCTTTTAAAATATGATTATTTTAGCCTACTGTATCCATCTTAAGCATCAAAATAAACGTGCAAATGTGAGTGAATATTATAAATAAAGAAAACATGTTGAGATAGGGGAGTCCCAAAAACCAGTGAACCTAATTAAATAAATCTTTCACCATTGAAATGTCAAAAGCCCTATTCTTTCTGACACATATTGGATTACAAAATACTTATAATTACATTTCATAAATTAATAAATAATTACAAAGTATTTACAAATTTCTTGAATAGATATGATAATACCGTACGGAGGAGAATCTGCACTACTAGTGTTGTCCTACTGTACCTATGCCCCAAGTGGGGCACCCCCGGGATGATGGATGACGTGAGAGGAGACAGAGGGCGACCCACCCAAGAAGTCAAGGCAGTGCAGAGGACAGCGTCTCCAGTATTCATAGTTGTAAACTCCCCGGAAAGCCAGTACAATCGGTATCCCACATGCTGTGGTCCATAGACGGTTGGCCAGGTCGGTTCGGAGACCGGAAACCATCGTACCAAAGGAGGAAGTGTTTACCAAGAGCATATAATCCTGTCATGCACCACCGAGACACCCGCTGACACTTCTACCCTGAAAGAGACCACCAAAGATGATATGAAATGATAATGGAGATGAAACGGAGGGACAAGAAATTCGGGGGATGTAATTAATCTATCCAGCATTTGCCTAGGGACCCGGGAAAAGCCCCGAAAAAAGCAGTGGTCAGGTAGGTCAGCCACGGAAATCGAACCCGGGCCAGAGACAAACCCCCTGAGCCATCCCGCTCGGTACGCCGAAACTATAAAAAAAACATCTTTGCAAAGAAGCTCCTGGCTTTAAGTTGCTAAATTTAATGGAGTAAATATTATATATCCCTAAAATATAAAAACCAAAGATGGTTACATATTACTGTAAGAAGTATAGTCGGTGGTCATGATGCAAAACTTCAACAAAAAACGAACAGAATTTGAAAAGTTTAAATCGATCCTCTTTGGTTTTGCTTAATTGTCATTTATGAAATACTGCTGATGTTTATATAATGAAATTTGTCAAAACTTAGAATGAACTTAATATAATTGTTCTTCTTTAACTGCCGTCTTATACCATTACAGGTGCCAGGGTATTCTTGCTCCTCTAAACCCTTATTCGGGTTAAGGAACAGAATCTCTGTATCAGTGAGAGAGACAGAATCCAGGTTGGGTGATCAGCCCGGTGCCTGGTATGAGAGTGAGTGAACTTAATTGTAGATAAAGTAATATGAAATATGAGAGAGCAATTGGTGAAATGCTGGCGGAGGAAACCGGAGGATCCGGAGAAAACGACCCAGCACCGTGTTATCTACGACATATCTCACTCTGCGTTCGCGTGTGATCGAACCCGCACCGCCTTGGTGAGAATCGAGCGGTCTAACCACTCAGCCGCGGCGCTGCCCAAACCTTAATTCTAACTCCTTAAATGCATGCGTTGAATTTTATGGATACTAAAACTTCTCATGTAAGAATACTTTACTCAGTGGGATGGCTTAGGCGGTTTCGTCTGTGACCTACATTCGGGAGGCCCTGGATCGATTCCCGTGGCCCACCTACCGACCCATAGTGTTCTGGAAGTTTTCCCTGGTCGCCAGGCGATTGCTGGTTAGGTTAATTACATCCCCCGAATTTTCTGTCCCTCCATTTCATCTCCATTACCGTTTCATATTATCTCTTATCTAGTAGTCTCTTCCAGGGTAGAAATGTTGGCGGGTGTCTCGGCACCTCACGGCAGGATGATAAGGTCTGAGTGAAACTTCCTCCTCCGGTAGGACGATCTCCGATCTCTGCATCCGGCCTGGTGGGTCGTTTCCGGACCGCAGTCGGGTGGGCTGCCGATTATGCTGGCCTGCCGGGGAGTTTCCAACTAGTGAAATATAGGGATCTTGCCCTCTGCACAGTCGTAGCTCCTTTGTATGACCACGTTCTGTCTACTCTCACCTTATCCTTCCTACCGATGATGACCCACTTGGGGCATAGGTTCCCCCAGGGGCCTACTTCGGTAGGTACGGGTTTGGCGCACCCGGGGTCGCGAGCCAAATGTCTCCCTCGTGTGGGCTCATCTTCGCGGTTGAGGGAGACGGTCAACAGGCCCACCCACGTGTAGGCCGTGCGTGGAGACCCGTGGAGACGGTTTTTAGATTCTTGTCTAGTTTACAGTTTAGGATTTAGTGAACGAAATTTTTAGTAGGTTTTGACTGACGTTTTTATGTACGTGTATTTTTAATAGGTTCTGTTACACTTGTATAGCTTTTAGAAAGTTTTATATCTGGCTTTTGCCATGACTAGTTTTTAAAGGGCGCTGATGACCGCCGTAGTTGAGCGCCCTAATATATATCATCATCATTGGGGCATAGGTACAATAGATCAAGACCGGTCACAGTTCCCGTAGGGGAGGTGATCCGTCCCCTTCAGCTGCTTTGGTGCAAGCGCTGTAGACCCTTAGCACTCGTGGTACCCCTGACGTTACTATAGGAACCTCGGGCCGAACTGCCTAGCCCGATTGGGAGTTGTTCGGATTGGGTTGGACTCGAGGGGGCACTTTGTTCCCGACACCCACGGGGAATTGGGTACCTCCGGCTAGGCAACGGCCGCCTGGAGGGGGTAGTTGCCGCATAAGTCCCGGGTACTAGCCTGCAGAGCTAGTAGAAGGTGTACTAGATCACCAGGCTGCCCCACTGAGGTTTTTCGGTAGTCTTCCCTGCGGGGTTGACGCGCGTAAGTGGCGTATCCACTTCCATCCCGTCTTGTCGTCAACGGGGGGGCTTTTTAAGAAATCAGGTATTGGCCTATGGAAACACCCCCGGAGTTATCCATCGCTCCCGGGTTGAAGGAGGTCAGGGTCCTTGGACTTAAGGGTCTTTGGACTAATTGGGTAGATCCTCTGCACTTAACTTGCCGAATCCCCTTCGCAGCGTCATCACTCCCAACAAAGAAAGCTTTTCCATTATTTCGTTTGTGTTTATGTTTTATAATCATGTTCATTACCAATGCATTTTAATTAATTATATAAAGAGAACAAATTGTTAACATTGCAAGTCCGAGTACTGATATTCGTATGAAATGAGATTATTCTCCATATCGCAGGATAGGCGTTTTCCAAATACGCCGGCATGGAATTGCGGAATATCATTTCTTTGTTGTGTTCGGCATTTTTATTATATGAAAAGCATGTAGCTTTTGTTTATTAAATAATTCTGGGACTAAAAAAAAGTACAGCGTCTTTAAATTTAATATTTTAGCTATAGTTATCTAAAAATTGCTCTATCATTCAGACCGACAACTCTTCACCAAAGAGTAGGTACGTATATGGTATGCAGCATTTCCAGAACTTGGAAGACTCGTGGAGAAGTTAAGGAAGCTGATCTCTTGTCCTTTTATGCGAATGTCGGGAAATTTTTCATCCATTATATATAACTTTTGGCACTACAAAATTACAAGGTGTAACGGGAATGTTTCACTATTAATTATACACAATAATTTCTTTAAGAGTGCAAAAGTTGGTGAAATTAAATCATTGGAGATTAAGTAAAGTACGAGGGTGCGTCAAAAAGTAATGCCTCCTAATTTTTTTCTCTTTTAATTGCCAAGAAAATTTAATCCAATTTACATAGCTTGAAAACTACAACATTGACGAATAATTTGTCACTATTCAATATAATCTCCGTCCTTTTCCACAGTTTTAATCCGACTTTTAACTAGGGCATGTATTCCAGTGTGGTAAAACACACGGTCTTACTTCCTAAGCCATTGACGCACGGACGTTTTCGCAGCCCCCTCATCTTCAAAATGAATCCCACGATGAGCTTCCTTTAGTGGCCCGAACAGATGGAAGTCTGATGGTGCCAGGTCAGGGCTGTATGGGAGGTGAGGTAACACTTGCCATCCCAATTTCTCAATTTCAGCAGTGGTGCAACGGCTGATGTGTGTGTAGTGTTTAACGCCCGCTTTTACTACATACGGCACCGCAGGCGATGACACTGATGATACATGAAATGAAGATGGAGCACCAGTGGAATGAGATGGCGGGAGAAACCGGAGGTCCCGGAGAAAATCCGGCCCAGCGCAGAGTTATCCACCACTAATCTCACTTTGCGGTCGCCTGGGATCGAACCCGGGCCGCCTTGGTGAGAGCCAAGCAGTCTAACCACTGAGCCACGGCGCGGCCACCGGCTGATGTGAGGTCTTGCATTGTCATGCAAAAGAAGAACATACAACAGAGTTTTTGTTGGGCAAACCCGACGAAGACCTGCTTTAAGCATTTTGAGACTTCTGACGTATTGGACAGAATTTATTGTGCATCCCTGCTCCAAAAAATGAGTCATAAGCACACCCTCTGCATCCCAAAACACTGTCGCCATAACTTTGCTTGCCAACCGCTGAGTTTTGAATTTTTTTTCTTCGGTGACGTTGTGTGATGGCATTCCATTGACTGCCTCTTTGATCCAGGTTCAAAAAAATGAACCCACGTTTCGTCTCCAGTAACAATTTTTTCCAAAACAAAAACACTGCATGTGTTCGGAGGCTATTGTTTTCCTTGTTTCTTTGTTTTGGGTGGTTAACGTTCTTGGTACCCAACGTGAACAAACTTTTGATTAACCCAGATGTTGAATAATCGTCATCACACTTCCTTTACTGAGGGAGGTAATGCAACACAATTCACCTGTTGTTACCCGGCGATCACCACGAATGTCATCGACTCGCTGAGTGTTGCATGGAGTCAGTGCAGTCACCGGCCTGCCGCTTTGCTTTTCATCTGCCAATGGAGTTTGCCCTACAGCTTCGTTACAGCGACGAACCCATCGTTTAACAGTGCTGATATCCACCATTGTATCACCATACACATTTTTTAGCCTTTCGTGAATGCGAATTGGCGTTTCACCTTCCGCAGTCAAAAATTCAATCACAGAACGCTGTCTAATACGAATGTCATGTCAGCCATTTTGCAAGAGGATGCAGTGCTGCCAACTGTTGAATTAGGAAGTTACTACTGCAGGAGATTGGAGAAGAAGGTTTTAGGAATTGCGTCAAATTCAAAGTTTTCGCATAACTTACTTATTTAATTAAAAAAAATAGGAGGCATTACTTTTTGTCCCAACCTCGTAGTACAGCAAGGACAGATAAGCCAAGTACTGTGAATTAAAATGTATCTTAACAAGATTCATATAGACTAATAATCTTTAGTAAGAATACTTTCAGAAGATCACAGAATAATATATATTGAATACAACATACATTTTTATAACTGTTTCAGAAAACATTTGTTAGGTAGCTAAGCATAATTCACAAATTTTACGTACCACCTGAAATAAATGCCAAACTTTGTTGCTTTTAAGACCCAAAATGTAGCTCTAAAGCCTTTAAATTGAACCTAAATAATCACACTGGAGAGTCTTATTTTTCAGTAATAAAGTAATGCTATGGTTCTTGTAACGCACATATTTTTCGACCCAGTCACAAGCACTTTACGATCATTGTTGAAGTATTCCTTTATTCCCTCGGCTGAAAACTCTACATAAATAATGAAGCACTAACTTTTGTCGACGACCTGAATACCATCTCTTCTTTATTAAAGTTGACTTCCTCCAAAAACCTTAAATATTCACTGAGTGAGCTCGGAGAAAAATGTAAGGCAAATTATTTGCGGAGGTAAAACTTGGTGGACGTCATTATTCTGTGAACAGCGCCTGCTAAATGAGATATGGTGTCATAATCTTGTTTGTCTTTTGCTAGACGAAAAAGAAAAAGGAATATGATAACAAGATCGCCCTCAAAGAACAATCTACAAAGGTTCTTTAAGTGGTCTGTCGCTCGTTCTTCCAACTAGAGAAACTTGCGTTGTGAAAAGTTTCCCCTCGCCTGTCTTTTGTTCGAGGATTCCACACCTTTCCACCTAGAATTTTGAATTCGTTACCGTGAGCTGTGCAACATTTATGTAATTTTACCATTTAATATCAACTAAGACTCCCATGACATGTGACGTAATGCCAGAGGTTCTACTCCCATTAGTCCTGGATCCGTAGGACCAAGGACCCGGGCTTCTTTTGACCAGGGAGTTATCGAGCTGAATTCGTTACCGTGAGCTGTGCAACATTTATGTAATTTTACCATTTAATATCAACTAAGACTCCCATGACATGTGACGTAATGCCAGAGGTTCTACTCCCATTAGTCCTGGATCCGTAGGACCAAGGACCCGGGCTTCTTTTGACCAGGGAGTTATCGAGCTGTCCCAAAAGGGCGCCCGGCGCCTCCGAGGGCCTTTCTATAGGGCAAGACCTAGAGACTAACAAGCCCCCCCCCCATCTGGTCCTGTGGACTCAAGATGGGATGGAAGTGCATACGCCACTTACGCGCGCCAACTCCAAAATGGGAAAGCTACCGATTTGACCTCGGTGGGGCCGCCTGTAGATCTAGCACACCTTCTACTAGCTGTGCTGGCTAGTACGCGGGAATATTAATGGCTTCCCTCAACACCGTCCGGAGACGTACCCGATCGTCCACGGGTATCGGGAACCACTTCCCCATCGAGTCCAACCCAATCCGAACAACTCCCTATCAGGGAGGGGCTCGAATGTTCAGCCCGAAGTTCCTCTAGTAACGTCAGAGGTACCACGAGTGCTAGGGGTCCGAGGCGCCGGCACCACGGCAGCTGAAGGGGGTGGATCCCCTCCCCTACGGACTGCCATGACTACTTCGAACACTAAAGGGTTCAACATTACAATGATGCGACAACACTATGTAGAGCGGCCAAATCTGCCGGTGGCAAGCGCATCGCACTGGTTTTCCTAAGGTTTCCAGATTAAACATCGCAGTTTGATCCTTCAGTGTTATGTTAGTTTTTCGAAGAGGTTCGAACAGACGATTTCGTACTGGCGAACAATTATTGGTTCTCTTCTCAAAGCACCACAAAAGCAACACGCCACCGTCCACCACGCCTAATCTAGATAATTGCAAGATGAAGTATATATAAATATTCATTATAGTATATAACCTACTCTAACACTCCCCTAGTAATATTTTACTCGTGGGCTGGGTGACTATAGGTGTCTAGCTTCGAGCATGAGGATTTGTGTGTATTTGTTTACTGTGGACAAACATGCTCAAATAAAAAGACACATGCCAACATGCAAAAAAAGAACAAATAAAAATCAATTACTTAAATGTTAATTTTGAATACATCGATCGACAAGATACTTCAGTGGGCTAGTGTTAATGTCTAGCTTCAGGGATAAAGGCACGAAACCTTGTGTGAGGGTTCTTTGTTGTTGTTGTTGTTGTTGTTGTTGTTGTTGTTGTTGTTGTTGTTTTCTTTTGTAATTTACGTTCTCCAACGTTAGTTAAGTCATATCGGACGATGAATGGAATGGGTGAAATGATGCTGAAATGAGTGAGCCCAGGGTCCATAGAACTTAGAGTTACCCGACATTCGTCTTTCAGGATAAGTGAACACTTCGGAAAGAAACTTATCCAGGTAGCTCATCCTAACCGAGATTCGAAATCGGGACCTATTGAACGTGAGGTAGACACGCTACTACCACGCTACCGAGGCGGGCATGTGTGTGTGTGTGTGTGTGTGTGTGTATGTGTGTGTGTGTACTATGGAAAAACGCGCTTCACTTTACCTGTAAAACAATAAAAGGAGAGGGAACAGAAAGGCATTGCTAATAAAGGGCATTTTTAACAAATAAATAATTTGCTTAAATGTTGACTTAAAAAGTAGATCGATAAGGCACTTCATTCTAAGAGTTTCATGGACTGGAGAGACATGGGTTGGTGTCTAGGCTCAAGCATCAGGACTTGTGTTAATCTAAGTTTAAAACGCAGAGTAACAGAGTCAAACTCATTCAGCAAAACAGAAAGAAAATATTAAAAGGAAAGTTAGAAAACGAACCTGGATATAAATCTTGTATACTTTGGTCCTATATGCCTTCTTTTGTTGTATCCTGTTGTGCCCTGCCGGTCCCTCTCCCCCTCGCCACATCCCCCTCTCCCACAGCCCAGCCCTCCCCCTCGGCTTTCTCTTTGTCTCACACGCTCGCATTAATATCAGTTTAATTATTCTGCTGTGGTGTTTGAGTAGATGAAATCATTCGATCGGTGATCACGATCTCTTAATCATCTTACTGCTGTTATCTTCTGAGTGAACCAACCGTTCACTTCTGGCTAACATTTCTCTTAGAAACATGTCCCAAGTTGAAATTATACTTGGTTAAGTGCAGATTAGGAATTTAGATGCAGTCATGGCTAAATATGATATGGAAAATATTGAGAAAATTTTGTTGGAGCTGGAATTCATGGCATTTTCAAAGAAGTAGTATCAAAAGTACCAACCACCTATAAAAGAAGAAAGGAACCAAGTGATCTATGCAAAGAAGTTTTGGAGGATTGTGACACAATTCTCTTAGGAATCGAAATCAGGTTTGAGTTTCTAAATCACATAATAGCTTTCAGACTCATTCACGTTGATAAGTTTCATTTGTATGAAATAAATTTTCCTAAAATATATCTCAAGTAGCCATTGACAGTATATGCGTTCTTTGAATTTAAGATTAAGAAGTGAATTTTAGGTTTGTTTTTCAAGGCCAGAACGGCACTGTCGCAGGAGCAATGCCGTTATCTTTGTTTGCACAGACTAAAGATATATGCGAAACTTTCCAAGAAACAGCACTTATTAGAAAATCGGTAATCATGATGCCAATGCCATCAACGTGGGTCGAAAGACTCTTTAAAACTCAGAAACGTGTAAAAACACATAAAATAAATACAATGAATTAACAAAGACTGTATGAATTAGCTATGTTTCTTTATGAAAAAAAATGTTTGCAGGAAGATTCTATATTTGAAAGAGAAAAATAACAGAATTGATTGCCGAAAAGACGTACAGCAGAACTATTCCGGGATATGATAGCCACCACTCCACTCTAGCGATAAAACGCCTGAACTAATTGAACTTAGTTGGAGAAAGAAACACAGGATGGCGGAACTAGGTTATCTGTCACTTTTCGTTTATGGAAATGGAAGAAATATTAAAACAGGAAAGCAAATTTGTAAAAAAATAAATGTTATTAGTTTATAAATTAAAAATGCATAGAAATGGAAACGTTTCATGTATCACATCTTTGCCATTTTGTTCATTAATGAGAAACAAAAATTTATTTTGCGCACAAATGTCTCCTATATAACCTTCAAATAAACTAAGAATCAAGTCATTCGCTACGACTTTTCTTTCGCTATTTGCATAATTTTTGGGAGGGTTTGGGTCACCTAGTGAGTCCAATCCCTTATAAGGTTTATTCCACTCAGCAATCTAATACTGTCCGCCTCGGCAGCGTAGATGGCAGCATGTCTACCTCACGTTCAAGAGGTCCCGAGTTCTAATCTCGGTCAGGGTGAGTTACCTGTATAAGGTTGTTTCCGGGATTTTCCCTTATCCTTAAAAGACGAAGTTCGATAGCACTAAGCTCCATGGACCCCGAGCTCATTTGAGCATCATTTAACTCATTTCATTCACCGCCCGATATGACAGCGTTGGAGGACGTAAAATTACAAACAAAAACACTCACTCATCACCTCACTTCCTATACTCATTCTAAGTGACCGGTATGGCTCCTCGGTAAAGTTTGAGCTTGCTATTCGGAAATCCTAGGTTCGATTCCCGTTGGACTAGCTTGTTCTTTATCACTGTTTTCCCCACTTAATGTATGTTGGAGTGTATCACATAGATCTTCCCACGGCGCTGGGGCGGGTTTTCTCCGGGACCTCCGGTTTCCCCCGCCATCTCATTCCACCGCTGCTCCATCTTCATCTCATGTATCATCAGTGTCACTGCCTGCGGTGCCATATGTAGTAAAAGCGGGCGTTAAACACTACACATTCATTCATTCCAAATTTCAGTACACTAAGAGCATGACCAATAGGAATAATGTTAAAATAAATGTACTAAATATACTTAATTTATCACCATTCCTAAAATTTTAAGAAATAGCCGTATGTCAACAACACACTGATTGGTCAAGGAACACGCAGAAGGAACACGTGAATGAGCAAATATGAATCGCTTTCTCTTTTGCACAGTAAATATAACAGGACTTGCATTCCATCCAAAATGTTCAAATGGAGAATTCATGGGTAATACATGATTTGGAACCAACAGATTCCTAAAAATAAGTAAAATATATTTTCAGGAAAATGCCTGTGTGTAACTCAAGAACGAAAATTCCCTTAAGTACCAAATTTGGCAATTACATTTTAAGGTTGCAACCCGTAAATTAAAAAATAAGAAACACTCTAACTCAAACTGTTTTAGATGAAAACTTGTTGAAATATTTTGTTTTCTCAAATAACTAACGATATTATACAGCTTCCCTATGTTTAAGGTATTTTTATGGAAAATGAAATGCATATCTTGGACCTTCCGGGAATGTTTTCAGAAGTCCTCTTCATTCTGATTTAAATCTAAGAAATAAAATGTAATAAATTGTCACTAAGGCGTCTCCCCTATACAGAGTTTACACTTTTTGCCCAGCCATTATGTCGTCCAGCCCCATACCACGTGGGTGGCAGGAGACGCCGCTATCTTTCTATCAGGCGATGCTATCTTTCTCGTGATTGGTATCACGAGAATGACTGCACCCCGAACCAGGCCACCCATGCGGGTACCGGAGGTTGAACCAAGTGCTTCCTTGCCAAAGTCAGGGGCGCTACCATTGCGCTACTACGTTAAAAATATAAATCTCGTTAAAGTACACATCTACGCAAAATAAACACAAGTCAATTTCTAAGATATACCCGGAGGCTTGAATTTTCCAATAGTTCTACCTTCTTGAAATAGGAATAACTGAATAAGTTATTCATTCTTTGATCTTTTGGACACGGAAAGAGATTTAAAAGCCAACACACAGTGACGAGCGCTTAGAAGACTCCGCTACCACTTAATGACTACTGTAATCCCATTATGTCTGAATCTACTAGAACATAAGATAATTAGGTATTATTGCCTCGATTAATATAACGTAAATATAGGAATAAATTTGTACAAAAGTGTAACACATCAGAGGTCCTTTTTATAAATTGTAAATGAAATAAAATTTCAAAGCTGTCAAATAACGTCCAGCTCTTAAAATATTTGAGTGTCACTGTATAATACCCTATTCGCATTGTACCTACAATGAAATATGTAATAAAAGCACTCATACATATGAATGTAACATTATCAATTTGTTTGTTCCTTTTTTAATTTGCCTCCACCGAATACTTATTTGAGGTACGTAGCAAGTCATGCTTTTCGACACAGGTAGCACAAGTACCTGTGCGATAGGTGTAGTATCAAAGGAGTACTACTCACGGACAAAACTGAGACATTGCACTTTGGTTACAAAGCAGCTGAAGGCTATAGTTTAAGGGACCTGCGAATCTACCATGAAGATGCCCACGTATATTTTAGGAAACGCCAGCACAGATTAATGATCAGTGCTGTATTACTCGTACACCATACACAGGGCTTTGAGGAACAAGGGTGATGTTACAGAACAATCCAGAAGCAAGTACAAGAGCAACTTCCATTACCTTGATGTTTACCATAGTTTATACTCGCCATCAATCAAGAACATGACTGACAGTTGCTAAGTACGTGGTGACAGGTTTTAAGCGAACTGGAAGAGATGGATACATTATTACGGTCCTCACAGCACTGAAAAGAAGGACCAATTGAAGCTAACACTTTCCACAGCAATGGTAGACGCCGAAACCTATTATGTGTTTCAAATGGGAAGAGTTCTCGGCTGTAGCCAATGAGATGCGTTAGAGCCTTCACCGTTGCCACCTCGTTATCCCCACTCTTTTTATATTTCCCTATCTCTCGCACACTTGTACATTGTGGCGCTAACACTAACTAAATTTTACAAACTTTTATAATAATGCAGTTGTTGAAATCAAAATTGCAACATGAAAATTTGTATATTACGCAAATGTTTTAAATATTTAGTTTAAAGTTAATTATAGCTTATTAATTACTTTTCTAATCCAACTAAAATAACAGCGGTGCATCCGTATAGCTGTAAATATTACTTACATTAAGAGATAATTCGTCATTGTCATTGTCTTGAACGTCTGAGTACTGCAAATTTATGATGATAGATTCCAAAATCTCGTTACGTGCTATTTCTTTCCAAAAGTGGTCTTCTTGTAGATTATGCGATGACTCACGCAGTTTTCCCAGTCTTGTGTTCCTTGTCAATTTCTTCGTAAATAATTCGTTCAATGACAGTCAGTTTAAAAATATTATTTCTGTTTGCAACATAGTTTGAGCCCACATTAACTCTATGTGATTGTTCTAGCAATAGTAAGGGGCTAAAGGTGGATCGTGTCTCGCTGCTCCAGCTGATACACTTCTTTGTGAAAAAGTAACTGAATAGTACTGCTCTGAACTCTCTAGAGTAAATAGGCATTACGAACCATTATTATTTATTTAGGTAAAAAATAGGAGCCATTTCTTTTTGACCCTCGTAGTACAGCAAGGACAGATAAGCCAAATATTGTGAATTAAAATATATCTTAACAAGAATCATATAGACTAATAATCTTTAGTAAGAATACTTTCAGAAGATCACAGAATAACATACATGCGTTGTGAAAAGTTTCCTCTCGCCTGTCTTTTGTTCGAGGTTTCCACTCCTTTCCACCTCGAATTTTGAATACGTTACCGTGAGCTGTGCAACATTTATACAATTTTACCATTTAATATAAACTAAGGCTGCCATGTCATGTGACGTAATGCCAGACCTTCAACTCCCAATAGTCCTGGACCCGTAGGACCAAGGACCAGGGAGTTACCGAGCTGTCCCAAAAGGGCGCACGGTGCCTCCGTGCGGCTTTCCATAGGGCAAGACCTAGAGACTAACAAGGCCCCCCCATCTGGTCCTGTGGACTCAAGACGGGGTGGAAGTGGATACGCCACTTACGCGCGCCAATTCCAAAATGGGAAGGCTACCGATATGACCTCGGTGGGGCCACCTGGTGATCAACCACACCTTCTACTAGCTATGCTGGCAATACGCTGGAATATTAATGACTTCCCTCAACCCCGTCCGGCGACGTACCCGATCACACACGGGTATCGGAAACTACTGCCTCCTCGAGTCCAACCCAATCCGAACAACTCCCCATCAGGGATGAGCTCTAATGTTCGGAACGAGGTTCCTCTAGTAACCTCAGAGGTACCACGAGAGCTAGGGGTCCGCAGCGCCCGGACCACGGCAGCTGAAGGGGGCGGATCCCCTCCCCGACGAACTGCCATGACACTACTTCGAAACCTAAAGGGTTCAACATTACAATGATGCGATATCACTACGTAGAGCGGCCAAACCTGACGGTGGCAAGTGCATGGCACTGGTTTTCCTAAGGTTTCCAGATTAAACATCGCAGGTTGATCATTCAATATTATGTTAGTTTTTCGAAGAGGTTCGAACAGACGATTTCGTACAGGCGAACAATTATTGGTTCTCTTCTCAAAGCACCACAAAAGCAACACGCCACCGTCCAACGCGCCTAATCTAGATAATTGCAAGATGAAGTGGATATAAATATTCTTTATAGTATATAACCTACTCTAACACTCACCTAGAAATATTTTACTCGAGGGCAGGGTGACTATAGGTGTCTAGCTTCGAGTATGAGGATTATTGTGTATATGTTTACTGTGGACAAACATGCTCAAAAAAGAAACATGCAAACACGCAAAAAGTAACAAATAAAAATCAGATACCTAAAAGTTAATTTTGAAAACATGGATCGACAAGATACTTCAGTGGGCTAGTGTTAATGTCTAGCTTCAGGGATGATGGCACGAGGCCTTGGGTGAGGGTGTTTTTTTTGTAATTTACGTTCTCCAACGTTAGTTAAGTCATATCGGACGATGAATGCAATGGGTAAAGTGATGCTAAAATGAGTGAGCCCAGGGTCCATAGAGCTTAGAGTTACCCGACATTCGTCTTTCAGGATAAGAGAACACTTCGGAAAACACCTTATCCAGGTAGCTCACCCTAACCGATATTCGAACTCGGGACCTCTTGAACGTGAGGCAGACACGCTGCCACCACACTACCGAGGCGGGCTTGTGTGTGTGTGTGTGTGTGTGTGTTTGTGTATGTGTGTGTGTGTACTATGGAAAAACGCGCTTCACTTTACCTGTAAAACAATAAAAGGAGAGGGAACAGAAAGGCATTGCTAATAAAGGGCATTTTTAACAAATAAATAATTTGCTTAAATGTTGACTTAAAAAGTAGATCGATAAGGCACTTCATTCTAAGAGTTTCATGGACTGGAGAGACATGGGTTGGTGTCTAGGCTCAAGCATCATGGCTTGTGTGAATCCAAGTTTAAAACGCAGAGTAACAGAGTCAAACTCATTCAGCAAAACAGGAAGAAGAAATTAAAAAGAAAGTTAGAAAACGAACCTGGATATATATCTTGTACACTTCGGTCCTATATGCCTTCTTTTGTTGTATCCTGTTGTGCTCTGCAGGTCCCTCTCCAGGCTCACCCGCTCCCCCCTCTCTTTGTCTCACACGCCCGCATTAATATTAGTTTAATTCTTCTGCTGTGGTCTTTGAGTAGATGAAATCATTCGATCGGTAACCACGATCTCTTAAGCTTCTTCCTGCTGTTATCTTCTGAGTAAACCAACCTTTCACTTCTGGTTAACATTTCTCTTAGAAGCATATCCCAAGTTGAAATTATACTTGGTTAAGTGTAGATTAGGAATTTAGATGCAGGCAAGGCTAAACATGACATGGAAAATATTGAGAACATTTTGTTGGAGCTGGAATTCATGGCATTTTCAGAGAAATAGTATCAAAAATACAAACCACCTACTAAAAGAAGAAAGGAACCAAGTGATCTAGGCAAAGAAGTTTTGGAGGATTGTGACACAATTTTCTTAGGAATCGAAATCAGGTTTGAGTTTCTAAATCACATAATAGCTCTCAGACTCATTTACGTTGATAAGTTTCATTTGTATGAAATAAGTTTTCCTAAAATATATCTCAAGTAGCCATTGACAGTATATGCGTTCATTGAATTTAACATTAATACGGGAATTTCAGGTTTGTTCTTCAAGGGCGGAACTGCGCTGTCACCGGGGCAATAACGTTATCTTAGTTTGCACAGACTAAAGATATATGTGACACCTTCCAAGAAACAGCACTTATTACAAAATTGGTAATCATGAGGCCAATGCCATCAACGGGGGTCGAAAGATTCATTAAAACTCAGAAACATGTAAAAACACATAAAATAAATACAGTGAGCTAACAAAGACTGTATGAATTAGCTATGTTTCTTTATGAAAAAAAATGTTTGTAGCAAGATTCTATATTTGAAAGAGAAAAATAACAGAATTGTTTGCCGAAAAGACGTACAGCAGAACTATTCCGGGATATGATAGCCATTACTCCACTCTAGCGATAAAGCGCCTGAACTAATTGAACTTAGTTGGAGAAAGAACCACAGGATGGCGTAACCAGGTTATCTGTCACTTTTGGTTTTCGGAAATGGAAGAAATATTAAAATAGGAAAGCAAATTTGTAAAAAAATAAATGTTATCAGTTTATAAATTAAAAAATACATAGAAATGGAAGGGTTTCATGTATCACATCTTTGCCGTTTTGTTCATTAATGAGAAATAAAAACTGTATTTTGCGCATAGATGTCTCCTATATAACCTTCAAATAAAGTAAGAATCCAGTCATTCGTTACCATTTGTACTTACTCGTAGCAGAATTTTTGGGAGGGGTTGGGTCACTTAGTGAGTCCAATCCCTTATAACGTTTATTCCACTCAGCAATCTAATACTGCCCGCCTCGGCAGCGTAGATGGTACCATGTCTACCTCACGTTCAAGAGGTCCCGAGTTCTAATCTCGGTCAGGGTGCACTACCTGGATAAGGTTTTTCCGGGGGTTTCCCTTATCCTTAAAAGACGAATGTCGGAGAGCTCTAAGCTCCATGGACCCCGAGCACATTTGAGCATCATTTCACTCATTTCATTCATCGCTCGATATGACAGCGTTGGCGGACGTAACATTACAATCAAAAACACTTACTCATCACCTCACTTCTTATACTCATTCTAAGTGACCGGTATGGCTCCTCGGTAAAGTTTGAGGTTCCTATTCGGAAATCATAGGTTCGATTCCCGTTGGACTAACTTGTTCTTTATCACTGTTTTCCCCACTTAATGGATGTTGGAGTGTATCATATAGATCTTCCTACGGCGCTGGGGCGTGTTTTCTCCGGGACCTCCGGTTTCCCCCGCCATCTCATTCCACCGCTGCACCATCTTCATCTCATGTATCATCAGTGTCACCGCCTGCGGTGCCGTATGTAGTAAAAGCGGGCATTAAACACTACAAATTCATTCATTCCAAATTTCAGTGCACTAAGAGCATAACCAATAGGAATAATGATAAAATAAATGTACTAAATATACTTAATTTATCATCATTCCTAAAATTTTAAGAAATAGCCGTATGTCAACAACACACTGATTGGTCAAGGAACACGCAGAAGTAACACGTGAGTGAGCAAATATGAATCGCTTTCTCTTTTGCACAGTAAGTACAACAGGAATTGCATTCCATCCAAAATGTTCAAATGGAGAATTCATGGGTAATACATGATTTGGGACTAGCAGATTCCTAAAAATAAGTAAAATATATTTTCAGGAAAATGCCTGTTTATAACTCAAGAACGAAAATTCCCTTAAGTACCAAATTTGGCAACTATATTTTACGGTTGCAACCCGTAAATTAAAAAATAAGAAACACTCCCTAACTCAAACTGCTTTAGATGAAATCTTGTTGAAATTTTTTGTTTTCTCAAATAACTAACGATATTATACAGCTTCCCTATGTTTAAGGTATTTTCATGGAAAATGAAATGCATATCTTGGACCTTCCGGGAATGTTTTCACAAGTCCTCTTCATTCTGTATTAAATCTAAGAAATAAAATGTAATAAATTGTCACTAAGGCGTCTCCTCTATACACAGTTTACACTTTTTGCCCGGCCATTATGTCGTCCAGCCCCATACCACGTGGGTGGCAGGAGGCCCCGCTATCTTTCTATCAGACTAGCTACTTGATTGGTATCACGAGACTGACTGCACCCCGAAGCAGTCCACCCATGCGGGTACCGGAGGTTGAACCAAGTGCTTCCGTGCCAAAGTCAGGGGCGCTACCATTGCGCTACTACACCAAAAATATAAAGCTCGTTAAAGTACACATCTACGCAAAATAAACAAAAGTCAATTTCTAAGATATACCCGGAGGCTTGAATTTTCCAATAGTTCTACCTTCTTGAAATAGGAATAGCTGAATAAGTTATTCATTCTTTGATTTTTTGACACGGAAAGAGATTTAAAAGCCAACACACAGTGACGAGTGCTTAAAAGACTCCGCTACCACTTAATGACTACTGTAATCCCATTATGTCTGAATCTGCTAGAACATAAGATCATTAGGTATTATTGCCTGGATTAATATAACGTAAATATAGGAATAAATTTGTACAAGAGTGTAACACATTAGAGGTCCTTTTTATAAATTGTAAATGAAATAAAGTTTCAAAGCTGTCAAATAACGTACAGCTCTTAAAATATTTGAGTGTCACTGTATACTGCCCTATTCGCAATGTACCTACAATGAAATATGTAATAAAAGCACTCATACATATGAATGTAACATTATCAATTTGTTTGTTCGTTTTATAATTTGCTTCCACCGAATACTGATTTGAGGTTCGTAGCAAGTCATGCTTTTCGACACAGGTAGCACAAGTACCTGTGCGATAGGTGTAGTATCAAAGGAGTACTACTCACGGACAAAACTGAGACATTGCACTTTGGTTACAAAGCAGCTTAAGGCCATAATTTACGGGACCTGCGAATCTACCATGAAGATGCCCAAGTATCTTTTAGGAAACGCCAGCACAGATTAATGATCAGTGGCGTATACTCGAAACCATACACCAAGCTTTGAAGAACAAGGGTGATGTTACAGAACAATCCAGAAGCAAGTACAAGAGCAACTTCCATTACCTTGTTTACCATAGTTTATACTCGCCATCAATCAAGCACATGACTGATAGCTGCTAAGTACATGGTGAAAGATTTTAAGCGAACGGGAAGAGATGGATACATTATTACGGTCCTCACAGCACTGAAAAGAAGGACCAATTGAAGCTAACACTTTCCACAGCAATGGTAGACGCCGAAAGCTATTATGTGTTTCAAATGGGAAGAGTTCTCGGCTGTAGCCAATGAGATGCGTTAGAGCATTCACCGTTGCCACCTCGTTATCTCCACTCTTTTTATATTTCACTATCTCTCGCACACTTGAACTTCGTGGCGCTAACACTAACTAAATTTTACAAACTTTTATAATAATGCAGTTGTTGAAATCAAAATTGCAACATGAAAATTTGTATATTACGCAAATGTTTTAAATATTTAGTTTAAAGTTAATTATAGTTTATGAATTACTTTTCTAATCCAACTAAAGTAACAGCGGTGCATCCGTATAGCTGTAAATATTACTTACATTAAGAGATAATTCGTCATTGTCATTGTCTTGAACGTCTGAGTACTGCAAATTTATGATGATAGATTCCAAAATCTCGATACGTGCTATTTCTTTCCAAAAGTGGTCTTTTTGTAGATTATGCGAATGTCTCACGCAGTTTTCCCAGTCTTGTGTTCCTTGTCAACTTCTTCGTAAATAATTCGTTCAATGACAGTCAGCTTAAAAATATTATTTCTGTTTGCAACATAGTTTGAGCCCACATTAACTCTATGTGATTGTTCTAGCAGTAGTAAGGGGCCAAAGGTGGATCGTGTCTCGCTGCTCCAGCTGATACACTTCTTTATGAAAAAGTAACTGAATAGTTTTGCTCTGAACTGTCTAGAGTAAATAGACATTACGAACCATTATTATTTATTTAGGTAAAAAAATAGGAGCCATTTCTTTTTGACCCTCGCAGTACAGCAAGGACAGATAAGCCGAATATTGTGAATTAAAATATATCTTAACAATAATCATATAGATTAATAATCTTTAGTAAGAATACTTTCAGAAGATCACAGAATAACATACATGCGTTGTGAAAAGTTTCCTCTCGCCTGTCTTTTGTTCGAAATTTCCGCTCCTTTCCACCTTGAATTTTGAATTCGTTACCGTGAGTTGTGCAACATTTATACAATTTTACCATTTAATATCAACTAAGGCTGCCATGACATGTGACGTAATGCCAGACGTTCGACTCCCATTAGTCCTGGGCCCGTAGGACCAAGGACCAGGGAGTTACCGAGCTGACCCAAAAGGGCGCACGGTGCCTCCGTGCGGCTTTCCATAGGGCAAGACCTAGAGACTAACAAGGCCCCCCATCTGGACCTGTAAACTCAAGACGGGGTGGAAGTGGATACGCCACTTACGCGCGCCAACTCCAAAATGGGAAGGCTACCGATATGACCTCGATGGGGCCACCTGGTGATCAAGCACAACTTCTACTAGCTATGCTGGCTAGTACGCTGGAATATTAATGACTTCCCTCAACCCCGTCCGGAGACGTACCCGATCACCCACGGGTATCGGAAAATACTGCCTCCTCGAGTCCAACCCAATCCGAACAACTCCCTATCAGGGATGAGCTCTAATTTTCGGCACGAGGTTCCTCTAGTAACCTCAGAGGTACCACGAGTGCTAGGGGTCCGCAGCGCCCGGACCACGGCAGCTGAAGGGGGCGGATCCCCTCCCCTACGAACTGCCATGACACTACTTCGAACCCTAAAGGGTTCAACATTACAATGATGCGATATCACTACGTAGAGCGGCCAAATCTGACGGTGGCAGGCGCATCGCACTGGTTTTCCTAAGGTTCCCAGATTAAACATCGCAGGTTGATCCTTCAATATTAAGTTAGCTTTTCGAAGAGGTTCGAACAGACGATTTCGTACTGGCGAACAATTATTGGTTCTCTTCTCAAAGCACCACAAAGGCAACACGCCACCGTCCACCACGCCTAATCTAGATAATTGCAAGATGAGGTGGATATAAATATTCATTATAGTATATAACCTACTCTAACACTCCCCTAGAAATATTTTACTCGTGGGCTGTTTGACTATAGGTGTCTAGCTTCGAGGATGAGGATTTGTGTGTATACGTTTACTGTGGACAAACATGCTCAAATAAAAAGAAACATGCAAAAAAGAGAAAGAAAAATCAGTTACTTAAATGTTAATTTTGAAAATATGGATCGACAAGAAACTTCAGTTTCGCATTTCGTTGGCTGGTGTTAATATCTAGCTTAAGGGATGAAGGCACGAGGCCTTGTGTGCGGTGTGTTTTTTTTTTTTTTTTTTTGGTAATTTACATTCTCCAACGTAAGTTAAGTCATATCAGACGATGACTGGAATGGGTGAAATGATGCTGAAATGAGTGAGCCCAGGGTTCATAGAGCTTAGAGTTACCCGACATTCGTCTTTCAGGATAAGAGAACACTTCGGAAAAAACCTTATCCAGGTAGCTCACCCTAACCGAGATTCGAACTCGGGACCTCTTGAACGTGAGGCAGACACGCTGCCACCACGCTACCGCGGCGGGCATGTGTGTGTGTGTGTGTGTGTGTGTGTGTGTGTGTGTGTGTGTGTGTGTGTGTGTGTGTGTGTGTGTGTACTATGGAAAAACATGCCGGTAAAACAATAAAAGGAGAGGGCACAGAAATGCATTGCTAAAGAAGAGCATTTTAAATAGTAAGTAATTTGTTTAAATGTGGACTCAAAAATTAGATCGATAAGGCACATCATTCTAAGAGTTTCTTGGACTGGAGAGACAAGGGTTGGTGTCTAGGCTCAAGCATCAGGGCTTCTGTGAATCTAAGTTTAAAACGCAGAGTAACAGAGTCAAAATCATTCAGCAAAACAGAAAGAAGAAACTAAAAAGAAAGAAAACAAACCTGGATATAAATCTTGTACACTTTGGTCCTATATGCCTTCTTTTGTTGTATCCTGTTGTGCACTGCCGGTCCCTCTAAACCTCAACGCCTTCCTTTCCTTTTCTCGCACTCTCACTACCTCTACCTCAGCCCTCCCTCGCCCCCTCTCTTTGTCTCGCACGCCCGCATTAATATCAGTTTAATTATTCTGCTGTGGTGTTTGAGTAGATGAAATCATTCGATCGGTGACCACGATCTCTTAAGCTTCTTCCTGCTGTTATCTTCTGAGTGAACCAACCTTTCACTTCTGGCTAACATTTCTCTTAGAAGCATGTCCCAAGTTGAAATTATACTTGGTTAAGTGCAGATTAGGAATTTAGATGCAGTCAAGGCTAAATATGATATGGAAAATATTGAGAACATTTTGTTGGAGCTGGAATTAATGGCATTTTCACAGAAGTAGTATCAAAAGTACAAAACACCTACTAAAAGAAGAAAGGAACCAAGTGATCTAGGCAATGAAGTTTTGGAGGATTGTGACACAATTCTCTTAGGAATCGAAATCAGGTTTGAGTTTCTAAATCACATAATAGCTTTAAGACTCATTCACGTTGATAAGCTTCATTTGTATGAAATAAATTTTCCTAAAATATATCTCAAGTAGCCATTGACAGTATATGCGTTCTTTGAATTTTAGATTAAAAAGCGAATTTCAGGTTTGTTTTTCAAGCGCAGAATTGCGCTGTCGCTGGAGCAATACCGTTATCTTAGTTTGCACAGACTAAATATATATGCGAAACTTTCCAAGAAACAGCACTTATTGCAAAATTGGTAATCATGATGCCAATGCCATCAACTGGGGTCGAAATGTTCTTTAAAACTCAGAAACGTGTAAAAACACATCCAATAAATACAGTGAATTAACATAGACTGTATGATTTAGCTATGCTTCTTTATGAAAAAAAAATGTTTGCAGAGAGATTCTATATTTGAAAGAGAAAAATAACAGAATTGTTTGCCGAAAAGACGTACAGCAGAACTATTCCGGGATAAGATAGCCATTACTCCACTCTAGCGATAAAACGCCTGAACCAATTGAACTTAGTTGGAGAAAGAACCACAGGATGGCGTAACCAGGTTATCTGTCACTTTTGGTTTTCGGAAATGGAAGAAATATTAAAATACGAAAGCAAATTTGTAAAAAAATAAATGTTATCAGTTTATAAATTAAAAAATACATAGAAATGGAAGGGTTTCATGTATCACATCTTTGCCGTTTTGTTCATTAATGAGAAATAAAAACTGTATTTTGCGCATAGATGTCTCCTATATAACCTTCAAATAAAGTAAGAATCCAGTCATTCGTTACCATTTGTACTTACTCTTAGCAGAATTTTTTGGAGGGGTTGATTCACTTAGTGAGTCCAATCCCTTATAACGTTTATTCCACTCAGCAATCTAATACTGCCCGCCTCGGCAGCGTAGATGGTACCATGTCTACCTCACGTTCAAGAGGTCCCGAGTTCTAATCTCGGTCAGGGTGCACTACCTGGATAAGGTTTTTTCCGGGGGTTTCCTTTATCCTTAAAAGACGAATGTCGGAGAGCTCTAAGCTCCATGGACCCCGAGCACATTTGAGCATCATTTCACTCATTTCATTCATCGCCCGATATGACAGCGTTGGCGGACGTAACATTACAATCAAAAACACTTACTCATCACCTCACTTCTTATACTCATTCTAAGTGACCGGTATGGCTCCTCGGTAAAGTTTGAGGTTCCTATTCGGAAATCATAGGTTCGATTCCCGTTGGACTAACTTGTTCTTTATCACTCTTTTCCCCACTTAATGGATGTTGGAGTGTATCATATAGATCTTCCTACGGCGCTGGGGCGGGTTTTCTCCGGGACCTCCGGTTTCCCCCGCCATCTCATTCCACCGCTGCTCCATCTTCATCTCATGTATCATCAGTGTCACCGCCTGCGGTGCCGTATGTAGTAAAAGCGGGCGTTAAACACTACACATTCATTCATTCCAAATTTCAGTGCACTAAGAGCATAACCAATAGGAATAATGATAAAATAAATGTACTAAATATACTTAATTTATCATCATTCCTAAAATTTTAAGAAATAGCCGTATGTCAACAACACACTAATTCGTCAAGGAACACGCAGAAGTAACACGTGAGTGAGCAAATATGAATCGCTTTCTCTTTTGCACAGTAAGTACAACAGGAATTGCATTCCATCCAAAATGTTCAAATGGGGAATTCATGGGTAATACATGATTTGGGACTAGCAGATTCCTAAAAATAAGTAAAATATATTTTCAGGAAAATGCCTGTTTATAACTCAAGAACGAAAATTCCCTTAAGTACCAAATTTGGCAACTATATTTTACGGTTGCAACCCGTAAATTAAAAAATAAGAAACACTCCCTAACTCAAACTGCTTTAGATGAAATCTTGTTGAAATTTTTTGTTTTCTCAAATAACTAACGATATTATACAGCTTCCCTATGTTCAAGGTATTTTCATGGAAAATGAAATGCATATCTTGGACCTTCCGGGAATGTTTTCACAAGTCCTCTTCATTCTGTATTAAATCTAAGAAATAAAATGTAATAAATTGTCACTAAGGCGTCTCCTCTATACACAGTTTACACTTTTTGCCCGGCCATTATGTCGTCCAGCCCCATACCACGTGGGTGGCAGGAGACCCCGCTATCTTTCTATCAGGCTAGCTACTTGATTGGTATCACGAGACTGACTGCACCCCGAAGCAGTCCACCCATGCGGGTACCGGAGGTTGAACCAAGTGCTTCCGTGCCAAAGTCAGGGGCGCTACCATTGCGCTACTACACCAAAAATATAAAGCTCGTTAAAGTACACATCTACGCAAAATAAACAAAAGTCAATTTCTAAGATATACCCGGAGGCTTGAATTTTCCAATAGTTCTACCTTCTTGAAATAGGAATAGCTGAATAAGTTATTCATTCTTTGATCTTTTTGACACGGAAAGAGATTTAAAAGCCAACACACAGTGACGAGCGCTTAAAAGACTCCGCTACCACTTAATGACTACTGTAATCCCATTATGTCTGAATCTGCTAGAACATAAGATCATTAGGTATTATTGCCTGGATTAATATAACGTAAATATAGGAATAAATTTGTACAAGAGTGTAACACATTAGAGGTCCTTTTTATAAATTGTAAATGAAATAAAGTTTCAAAGCTGTCAAATACACAGTTATTCCTTCGTCTGTCATTACGTTTGTATACGTTCTACATTACCTTCATTAACAAACAGGGCAGCACACTTAGAGATACACTAAAACTAAAGACCAGGTTACATGTCATACTAAACGTCATGAGGAATTGCCATTCTTAATACCAGGTATAAGAAATTACAACTAGAGCCATCTATGGTGCGCAACGACAGGTTGTGTAGAGCGTATGATGCTTCTAAACTGAAACCTTTTTTGAGGAGTAACGCTACAGCTAAAATATTTTCGCGTGTGTAACGTACGTTTTTTGTAATATTGTGAGAATTATAATCAAACTACATTCTTAGTCCATCGTCAGGAAAATCTACAATTTTATTATTTTCCAGATGAAGTATATCCGCATGCAGAAGTAGTTGCATAGTCCATTTGGATGTAGTTTATCAAATAATGCCATGTTTCAGAACATGTTCACCAAAGAGATGGGAATGTGGATTATCGTTTTTAAGATATATCGATATTGGAAAATTAAAACCAAAAGAAAGAAGGAATGAAAAATCGTTAGTGAGTATAGTAAGTTTATATAATCCTTGCTACTTAGCAAAATCTGTTTTATGAACACTTTTTCCATTATTATAAATTGTAAGCTCAAAGCTCTTCTGGAAGTCCTCCCAAAAATGCAAGATACAGATTTTGGTTTCATGCAAGTGTATTAAACATACGACATTTTAATCAAATCGTTGGTTAAATTATACAAAAAATAAACAATTCCCCAAACGTATGCCTGTGCAAAATTTTGAACATTCGGTTTAAAGATTACATTCCTGAACTTAGTAGAGAAATTCCTGTTTTAAAGCGCAGAATTCGAATCGGTGAGCCTTTTATGCGTCAACTGCATATACCTTCAATAACAATATGCAATAATATGCAATAACAATATGCTTACTGTTTATCCTTCTCGTAAACTGTGTAGCGAGGACTTAGAGCAGTAGATTGATAGCCCTAACACCGTCTTTTGAATGAGTTTTCTTTACATTACATTTTCAAAATGAAGTTTTATTTTTGTGTTTGTTAGTATTTATTAAGGCTTATTATTGTGCTTAACAGGCCAGAAGTGATGAGCTATATATTCATAGCGTCGTCAGCACAGTGAGCTCATAATAAAACGCAAGGCCCAGCAACATTTACAAGCGAAAACATTCATACTGTGTTCCAAAGTTTCGAATTCAGAACCAGTAAATTTAAAGACGAGGGGTTACTTTTTGGCCACTCGCCCCTTCCATGAATCTCGTCCTCCGTCCATTGCATTTGCAAACCGCGCTACTGTGTTCAAAAATCGATTAATCTTTCAAGCAAAATTTATATGCATTATGTATACAATTGCCGGAGTGGAATGAATTGCGCAGTTTTGTCTGTGGCCCCGCGGCCCCGATACACAACCGATGAGCTTTATCAGGGATTCTCCCGGATTGCTAGGAATTTCCTGTCCGTGCAGTTCATACATACTATCCCTT
>JAUKNK010001489.1:0-27961 GCA_030765055.1 Mantis religiosa | reverse complement strand
ATTTATGTAATACTGAGAACATGCATCGAAAGGAATATGACTATCTTGCCTTAGCTTCAAGTATTAGTAACCTTGCGATTTTATAATTCACTGAATTATGTGGGTAGTGCACTGTCCACATGCTGTCTTGAAACTTGTCCTTCTTCGCACCTCGTTTTAAATTTACGTAATACTGACAAGTTGTTTGGTGCTTGTAGTAGTGACACATGTATTTGAATTAAATTCGTTTCCAATATTTTCCCCGCGACATCTTTCTCTTTTACATTCACTGCATCCGTCCTCTTATTTTCCACGATATCCTTATACTTCGTCACCATTTCAATTAACAATTCTTTCTCCGTCGATGAGAAATTTGTCTCACGGCTTTATTTATGGTTTTGTTCATCCGCCATTTGTGCAGACGAAAATGAAAACAAAAGCGCATCGGAGTACGTTCAGAAAATCATCCATAGCCTTCTATAACTTGTGATATTTACAAGTTTCTTGGCATTATCACAGGTTTGTTAACATTTTAAGAAAACAGGTTGGTGAAATGCAAGAAATTTAACATTAGTTTTAGTGCTGTAACAATTGTTACGTTACATTTGTTAACGACAATTTTAACATCTGTTGGTGAAATCGGGCATCAATATTACAGTGCCATTTTTGACATGCTATCGCTGTGAGCTTCTGCCATAGAGAATAATCCAATGGATTGAGGTCTGGACTTCCACTAGACCAGTCAGCAGCTGCGACGAACCTTGGAACATAACTGCCAACCCCGTTGCGTGGTCTTTGCTTTTTGTGAAGGAGCACTGTCTTGCTGAAAAATCCACCACTTCCTTTCAAACAACTTCGAATTTATACATGGTATCACCTTTTCCAACATTGTCTGGTAGACAGCTGCGGTAGTCCTCACTCCACCTTCTCAAAAAATGTGCCTCTGAAGCTCCCCGCCAGGAAACCGCCCACCATACCATGACAGAAGTGGGCTGATGTCCTCACTGCACACATGGAACTTAGTTTCTTGCTTCCTTGGAGGACTGTGCATACACACGATCGTTTTGTTTGTTAAACGATTCTTCCATGGTGAACATTGTTTCATCTGTGAAAACGATGTTGTGAAACCTACTCTCCCCATACATTGTCAACAAAGCCTGAGATTCAACCCAGCGTTTCTCCTGTAATCCCCCCCCCCCCCAGGGGCCTACTTCGGTAGGTACGGGTTTGGCGCACCCAGGGTCCCGAGCCAACAGTCTCCCTCGTGTGGGCTCCTCTTCGTGGTTGAGGGAGACGGTCAACAGACCCACCCTTGTGTAGGCCGTGCGTGGAGACCCGTGTGGGTGGAAAGGTTTGTCCTGGTGGTTGAGGGTTGCGTATCTGATCTCGTAACAGTTTTCTTCTGAATTCGGGGAGGGTGCGCATTTCTAATACACTACTTTGGCTTCTGCTTCGCCTAAACAGGAGATTAGGGACTAACCCACCCCTAATCAATTGACGAGGACTAGGTATTGTACCGAACTCCCGGGTGAGTGGGACGGCGAGCTCGCTATATCCCCTGTTTAGCCCTGTCATCCCAGTGGGATGACCCCTTGTTGGGCTCTGTGGTGGGTGGGGAGCACTGGGGGATGAAACTAGACCAACTGTTATGGTACACCCCCCTCTAAATAAAAATCCAAAACAAATTTTTGAAAGTGTAAAACAAGTAGTTGAGTGTGGTCTTGCTACTTAGTAATTAAAAGAACAGAGGAAGGCAGAACTTTTGCAATGGTTAATCCGTTTTTAGTACAGAAAGGTCTTGATAAAATAGCTGGTGAGGTAAAATCCTGTACAAAATCTAGGAATGGCACGCTGCTGGTGGAAGCAATTTCAGCTTCCCAGGCAACTGAGATACTGAAAGCCAACATGCTGGGCAGTTATCAGTGAAAGTACAGTTGCATAGGACCCTGAATTCCTCGCGCGGTGTCGTGAACACTAGCGCATTGGATGGAATGTCCAACGAGGATATTCAGGAGAACCTTCAAGAACAAGGCGTTACAGCAGTCTATTGTGTGCAGCGGAGAGAGCGGGGGGAAATGGTTCCTACTCGTACCCTGTTCTTGACCTTTGATATGGTAGATCTCCCTCAAAGGATCCAGGCAGGGTATGAAGTGATAAGAGGTTAGACCATATATACCTAACCCTCTGAGATGCTACAAATGTCAGCGGTTCGGTCACACTAGTGATTTCTGTAAAGGTGTACCTACATGTGTCAGCTGCGGCGAGGGCATGCATGAAAATGCATGTGCATCACCTCCAGCATACGTTAACTGTAGCGGTGAACATCCATCAAGTTCACGAGAATGCCCCCATTATATTGAAGAGCGAGCCATTCAGGAGATCCGGGTTAAAGAGAAGGTATCCTTTTCGGAAGCCCAGAAACTTCTTCGTATACACAGGCCCTCTATAACTAGCTCCCGTACCTACAGCTCTGTGGCGGCTACCCCATCACTAAAACGGGAAGCTGGTTTGCAAACAAGTGATATCAACGGGGCAACTATTTCTGAGAAAGTTCTAGTGCCTAGATTGCAACCAAGAGGATCAGTAACACCACCTAAAGCTCCGAGCACACCACTTAAGACTAATGCAAATAAGAACAAGTCAGTAAGGTCGCCTGACAAAGCATCGACATCTAGCAACAGTACCAAATTGCCTATAATGTTCCCAGTACCAGAGATAAAATTCAAGACTCAGTATGATAGAACTAAAATTCAAGACTCAGTATGATAGAACTGCCTTCCTGAAGCACAGCGGAAAGCCTGCTCCCGAAAAGACTAAGAACAAGAAAAGTCGAAGAGCATTTCCGAGATCATCTTCGGAGTCATCATCTGGAGAGGACTCCGACCGGCAACAGTCATCTACGTCGGTCGAAATTTCTAATCGTTTCGAGCTTCTCGAACCAAAAGTTAAAGAAGTGAAACAGTCCTCTTCCATAGAAGATATGGAGCAGGATGTACCTGACCATACTGCTGCACCTGCAGCACAGAAGAGACAGGCTAAACCTGCAGAAACTAGCCCTACACCTAAGAAAAAGGGCAAATTGATTGGACCATCGCTGAAACCTACGTGATATGCATATTTATTTGACATCCCATTACTATCGCCTTGGCTATCCAATGGAACATACGAGGTTTAAGAGCACATCGACCAGAACTGGAACTTTTGCTCAGTAAGCATAACCCCTTGTTGGTATGCTTACAAGAGACTAAGTTACGACCTCAAGACAATTTTGAAATCAGACGCTACACACCACTGAGGTGTGATATTGAAATGGAAGATGTCATTCCTGCTCACGGGGCACTATGATGCTCCTCATGGATGACATATTTGTAGTTCCGATACAGCTACAATCTGACATACAATCTGTAGCTGTAAGGATTAAGCTGCCATCAATCGAATTTTGCATTTGCAGTGTGTATATACCACCATCAGATGACCTCTCGTTAATTGACCTTGAAGATCTGGTTTCCCAACTTTCAACACCATTTCTAATAGTGGGAGACTTTAATGCCCATCACCCACTTTGGGGCTAAAATCGGGCATGTTCGAGAGGCAACCTCATTGCAAAATTCCTGGAGAACAATAACTTGGTTCTCCTGAACACCGGAGAGCCAACGTTCCTTTCAGATGCCTTTAACACCTATTTGCACATCGATTTGGCAGTGTGTTCATCCCAGTTAGCAGTTTCATTACAGTGGAATGTCATTTCTGATTTACATTCCAGCGACCACTTCCCATGTCGTCTTAGTCTCTTAGCACAAGATGTGTCTCCCTCACGTATCCCTGGATCGTGCCAACTGGAACCTTTACACCCAGTTGGCTGTCTTTGATTACGAGCATGATTCTATGAATGATTTAGTTGATCATATCACAGAGAAAATTCTTTCTGCTGCAGAACAGTCTATTCCATGTTCGGCTAACCAACCCAGTCGATTTCCTGTCCCTTGGTGGACCAATGACTGCCGGAATGCTATTCGTGCTCGTAGACGTGCTCTAAGGGTATTCCAACGACACCGTACTCTAAGTAATCTAATTGAGTACAAGAATACGCGTGCAAAGTATAGGAAAATTATTAAGGATAGCAAAAAGACCTCATGGAACAACTTTGTATCATCTTTGAACAGATGTACACCTTCATCTGTTGTATGGGATAGGTTAAGGCGCGTGGCTGGAAAATCATCCCACTTGCCAATCTCTGGTCTGAAAACAACTGCAGGAGTTGTTGATCCGTTTGTCATGGCTAACACCTTCGGCTGTGCTTTCGCTCAGCTCAAGTAATTATTCTCCTGAGTTTATCTCAATTAAGACTCAAGTAGAATCTCAAGGTTTCGTGTTTAGTTCCAGAAACCTTGAAGATTATAACCGCCTCTTCACCTTGGCAGAGTTAGAACACGCTCTTTGATCATCGCGACTGACAGCACCAGGACCGGACGGAATCCACGTTCAAATGTTACAACATCTCTCACCTGAAGGTAAGGCATTCCTGCTCGAGGTCTATAACCGTGTTTGGGTTGATGCCACGTTTCCTGACAGGTGGCGAGAAGCCACCATTATACCTATCTTGAAAGCTGGCAAGGACCGTCACATCCCTTCTAGCTACCGCCCTATTTCCCTCACCAGTTGGGTATGCAAGGTGATGGAACGCATAATAAATGGGCGGTTGGTATGGTGGCTGGAAACGCACAACCTACTGAATAACATCCAATGCAGTTTTCGACGATGCCATTCAACAGTGGATCATCTTGTGTCCATGTCGACACAGATTATGAATGGATTTCTTAAAAACTGCCAAACAGTCAGAATATTTTTTGACCTCGAAAAGGCTTATGATACGTGTGGCAGGCAGGGTTGCTACGTACTCTGCACACCTGGAATATACGTGGATGCCTACCACTCTTCCTTAGGAATTCTTGAAAGACTGCGTATTGCGAGTAAGGGTTGGCTCGGTTTTTTTGAATCCTTTTGTTCAAGAGAGCAGTGTACCACAGGGATCGGTACTAAGTGTTACGTTGTTTGCTATTGCAATTAATTCTATCTCAAAAAGTGTACCTCCGGGGGTCTCGTCATGCCTATTTGTAGACGACTTTGCTGTATACTGTACATCTCAGTGCACACCGTTTTTAGAGCGCCATCTACAGACCACCTTAGACAACCTTAAGAGTTGGAGTTTAAAGAACGGCTTCCGATTCTCCGCTGAGAAAACAATCTGTGTTAACTTCTGGCGTCAGCAGAGTCGACTACCTCCAAGGCTCCGGCTGGGTGCTGATCTACTACCTTTTGCAGATGAGACGAGGTTCCTTGGATTGATATTTGATAGAAAACTTAGTTGGTCGTCGCATATAGCACAACTGAAAGCACGATGTGACCGATCTTTAAATATCTTGCGGGTACTAAGTGGAAAATCGTGGGGAGCGGATCGTACAGTGTTATTGCGGCTTTATCGTGCACTCATCCGTTCCAAATTAGATTATGATAGTATTGTTTATGGCTCAGCACGACCATCTGTGCTGAAGAGATTAGACACAGTCCATAATTGTGGTATATGTATAGCAGTTGGGGCATTTCCAACGAGCAGAGTTATAAGCCTGTATGCTGAGTCTGCAGAACCTCCTCTGCAGTACAGGCGCACATGTTATTAGCAAATTATGGCTGTGGACTTAATTGCATGCCCACACATCCATCGTTTACGCCGTTCTTTAACACCTTCATGGACATGCGTTATAGGAACACTTCTGTTAAACCAAAGCCACCTGGTTTTTGTTTCCGGGAGCTCCTTAGACATCTTGATACTGAAATGCCCAAGATGTATCCTAGGGGGGAGATGATATACCCTCCTTGGTTGTGCAGAGCGTCCCATGTTGATCTGGGCATGACTATGATAAATCTACCATGTCTATGTCTAGTACCCGCATATGTTTTTTAGAATTTTTATCACGATATGAGGACCATATTGTAATTTATACTGATGGCTCCAAGAACTCAAATGGTGTTGGTTGTGCTTACGTGTGTGGAACCGAACCATATACATTTGGATTCCACACTAGCACTTCCATTTTTACTGCAGAGCTTTATGCAATATACCGGACCATTTTACACATATGTCGACGAAAGTTGGGGGACTGCTTAATCCTGAGTGATTCCCTCAGTGCACTTCAAAGCCTACGGCAGCTGTAAAGGTACCACCCTATTGTGCAGCGAATACAGAATGCCCTCCACATTTTACACGCTTCTGGCGTTAGCGTGGTGTGTGCATGGATCCCTGGTCACGTAGGCTTGCGGGGGAATGAAATGGCGGATTCGGCAGCCAAGACGGCTACCATGAAGCCCAGGGTTTGAGTACCATCTGTGACATAGGAAGATTTTAGGGCCGCATTGCGGAGAGCTGTGCAAACCTGCTGGCAGGAAGAGTGGTCTGCTCTCCGCAATAATAAACTTAGATCCGTGAAAGAACTTCCGATTCCCTGGGTTACCTCCTGTTGGTCATCTCGTCGCGAGGAGTTGAGTTTGGCTCAGTTGCGTATTGGACACTGCTTTTCTACTCATAGTTTTCTTTTTAAAAAGGAGCCTTCTCCACTGTGTCCATTTTGCAATGAAGCATTATCTGTACGACACGTGCTGCTAGAGTGTTTTCACCTAGCACACCTTAGGACGTCTCTGCAGCTGCCTGCTAGCTTTGCAGAAATGCTAGCGGATGATAACGCAGTAGAGAAGGTTTTTAGATTCTTTTCTAGTTTAGACTTTAGGATATAGCGAACAAAATTTTTAGTAGGTTTTGATATTTTTTTTTCCCCGCTTTCTATGTACGTGTAGTTTTAATAGGCTTTTTTACATTAGTATAGTTTTTAGAAATTTTTTATATCTGGCTTTTGCCATGAGTAGCTTTTTAAAGGGCGCTGATGACCGCCGTAGTTGAGTGCCCTTATATCCATCATCATCCTGTAATTTTTGAGTTAGTAAATGCTGTGTTTATCCTTTATATGCATGAACATGTCAATCATCCTTCAAAATGCGTGGCATAGTTCATAGAGAAATATATCACGAGACAAAATTGTTTACGCAAAGGCTTGCGTCGAACCGTTGCATGAACAGCATTCACAACTTCTTTTGTCCGTACACAGCTATGACGGCCCGATCTGACATGATCAACAGTTTGATCCATTTGTTTAAACCATGCTATTGTCCTAAACATAAATCATTCATTGATACCGAGTGGGTCAGCATCGAAAAATTTTCTTTAGCTGGCTTTCCACAATGAAATAATGCCAATACAGCGATACGGTTCTCGTACATTCCCCAATTCATCTTTCTCTCTTGTCTCCTGCTGGCACTGCCATCTGGTTACTCATGCTGTAGTGAAGGTTAGATTGTAGACAACATACAGCGTTGCCATGCTTCTTCACTCACAATTACAGTTCTAGAGTGAGTCTAGATTTTACTGACAAAACTTTTAGCAGTACCGTGTACATGCAGTTAACCATGCATTGGATGTAGGTACAGCATGGCGGCATGTAATGTGGTAACGCAGAGCAAGCCTCGTAAATTGTATGAATTTAGAGGTAATAGCAATGAGAAAGTGACAAATGGAGTGACGAAACAATAAATAAGGTAAGAGGATGTGTAAATGTAGTCAGTTATCGGGAACCCTACAGCAGAGAAAAATAAAAATAAATTTATGACACGAACAGTGCGCACTGCATCATTTGAGACTGAGAGGATAGCGTCACTTCAGACAATTGTGGATATGCTAAATAAAGACCTAAGGAAAGCGTATGAAGAAATTACATTACTGAAACGAGAAAGAAAACAAGTACATGAAGAAATAGCATCGCTAAAACAAGAGAATATAAAACTAAAACAAGAAAATCAACATGAAAATGAAACATACGCCACAATTTCAAGACTGAAAACCGACAAAACAATAGAACCATCAGGTAATGAATCCGATAATTCAGCAACAACCATTAACTGATTCAGTGTGCTGGCTGAAGAGAATGAAAACATACAAAGACAACAGGAGACATCGGGAACAAGAAGGGATAGAAAATTATGAAACAAATAATGGAACAAAGGTTATAGTGTTCGGGGAGTCGCTCTTGAAATTTTCCGTGAATGCCTGCAGAGATGCCAGCTATGATGTGCGCTGCTACTCGGGGATACGCGTGGAAGAACTGCGCCGTGAAATCGGAAATGCGAAACTAAAAGAAATCAAGCGTGATGTGGTAGCTATTCATGTGGGAATTAATGATATCAGAAGAGGAATAAAGGCTGAGGAAATTATGGGGGATACCTTGACATAATCAGTGAAATCAGAGCACAAAGTCTAGAAGCCAAAATAGTGGTTAGTGGTGTACTATGCCGACGTGATGTGACAAGACAAAAAGTGAGAAGAATTAATGCAGAGCTTGACTGGTTGTGTGATACTCAAAAGTGCATACTACTAGATGGTAATTGGTGCATAAGAGATATGGATCTGGACAAGGATGGAGTTCATCTCAACAGAAGGGGAGCTGCAAAATTTGGTAGGTATCTATGTGAGGGTATCTGCAAATGTCAAAGGCAGGGAAACTACTAAACCATATGGTGGATGCTGTACCTCAGGAAACTAAAAGCATTATAACACCTGAGCAATGTAGCAATAATCATTCTTCATTTATAGCAAACAAAAGCGATTTTAATATATTGTATCATAATATTCAGTGCCTTAGTAATAAGATCTTTGAAGTAGAAGTTTTTTGAAATAAATTGGACAATGTACATGTTTGCTGCTTCACAGAACATTGGCTCAAGAATAACTACACGAGTGTGAAGTCAATCGATCTCTCAAATTTTGTAGTAGGAGACATATATTGTAGGGAGAAACATTCATGGGGGCACTATGATTGCAATAAGAAAGGGAGTTAAATATAAGAGGCATAGTGTTACATCTATCTTAAATGAAGAGAACGTATTTGAACACACTTTAGTAGAAATTAGTGATTTAAAGCTACTCATTGCTTGTGTATATCGATCACCTAATGGAGACTATAAGGCCTTTCTGGATAAATTAGAAAGCATGATTACTATTGTGAAAAAGCATGCTAAATGGATTTTAATATGTGGCGACTTCAACGTAGATTTTCAACAAAACAGTGTACCCCTACAAAAACTAAAAAGCCTATTAATCTCATTTAATCTTGAAAATGCCATAGAAAGTCCTACCAGAGAAACAGTAAATTGCAGAACACTAATTGATGTCATGTTATTTGACAAAGCAGGCATGACTTTCAACCTTAGCAACATTAATGCAGGCTATTCTGACCATAATGCTATAATACTAAGACTAAAACAGTAGTTGTAAACCCAAGTCTCAAGTACAATATAAACGAATATTTTCCAATGATAATATGTTGTATTTTAATACACTAATAAGCAAAGAGGACTGGTCTTTTTTGCAATTTACGTCCTCCAACGTTAAGTCATATCGGAGGATGAATGAAATGGGTGAAATGATGCTCAAATGAGTCCAGGGTCCATAGAGCTTAGAGTTACCTGACATTCTTCTTTCAGGATAAGGGAAACCCCCGGAAAATACCTTATCCAGGTAACTCACCCTGACTGAGATTCGAAGTCGGGACCTCTTGAACGTGAGGCAGACATGCTGCTACCACCACACTACCGAGTCGGGCAGGACTGGTTTGATGTGTACAAGGTGAACACAGTGGACCTGAAATACCACAACGTTATAATATTTATGCACCACTTTAATGCAGCCTTTCCATATAGGACAATCAAAAATGGCAAGCTGAATGTAAAGAAAAATTGGATTACTAAAGGAATTACAGTTTCAAGTAATAGGAAACGTTATCTCCTAGAATTAAGCAAAACTAATAAAACTGAGCAGTTTAAAAAATATCTAAAAAAAATTACAAGCAAATCTATGATAAATGTAATAAAGGCAGCAAAAAAACTGCATATTGATGCATGTATCAGTAATTCAACCAATAAAAGTAAGACAATATGGAATATAATAAATAAAGAAACTGCCAGCAGTAAAGCATGTCATAACAGTAAAAAAAAATTGCATTAAAGATATCTAATGTCATTGTTGAGAATCCAGTAGAAGTGGTCAACATTTTCAGTGACCATTTCATCAACATTGTTGATAAAGTAACAATCCCCCAGATAAATAATAGAAATATATGTACTAAACTAAACCGGAATGACAAAACGATTTTTCTGAAGCCAGCCACTTTAGATAAAATAATTAAAATAATTAAAAAAAGAATAACTTTTCAGCAGGACATGATGAGATACTTGAGTGTGTAAGTAAATCTTGTAAGAATAGTATAATAAATCCTATACTGGAAATGTGCAATACCCCCCTGTCAACTGGAATATTTCCTAGTAAGATGAAAATAGCAAAAATTGTTCCAGTATATAAAAAAGATGATGTAAATAATATAGATAATTATAGGCCAATTGCCATTCAATCAGGCTTTTCGAAAATTATGGAATCGATTATGTATAATAGAATTGCTCTTTTCATGGAAAAGTACATATTTAGTGATAAACAAAATGGTTTTCGGGGTGGGGGAAAACATACTAAATGCCTTTTATGCATTCATTAAGGGAACACTGGAAGGAATTGAAAATGATCAAACAATAGTTGGTATAGAGTCAACATGAAAAATTCAATGCCATGTCCGGGATTTCAACCACAGATCTCCATGGCCATGTTGGCCATGGTAGCTCAAAGGTTAAGAGCGACTGGACAGAAACCAGGAGATCTGTGGTTCAAATCCCGGTCATGGCATTGAATTTTTCTTGTTGACTATCTATCAAAAACCTTAGCCTATGTACGGCTAGTGGAGAAATGATTAATTTCCATCAATTAACTAAAACAGTTGGTATATTTATGGACTTGAGTAAAGCCTTTGATTTAGTGGATCATGATATATTATTCACAAAACTCAAAGCTTATGGAGTGCGTGGGGTAGCTCATAAGTGGTTCAAGTCTTACATAACTGAAAGACAACAAATTACTCGAATAACTTGTGATAACAACACTGTAAAATCTGAAACAAAGGTAGTAAAGTGTGGAGTTCCTCAGGGTTCAAATCTAGGTCCCTTACTTTTTTTAGTATACATTAATGATCTACCAGTTAATATAACCCATGCTGAGACTATATTATATGCAGATGATACTAATTTTATTCTCAAAGGTAGTAATTCCACTGATCTTCAAAATCAAGCTGACAATACAATGATAAATATGGAGAAATGGCCAACAGCAAATAAACTAGTGTTAAATGGGAAAAAGTCTCACTGCATGTGCCTCACTCACTCTAATAGAAGTAATAAATCAGTAGGACCAAAAATTTTATATAACAAAGAAACTATTGAATATGTCTCTGAAACAAAATTTTTAGGAATTGAAGCATCAGTAACCTCCAAACACTAAAACTGATTTACTTCTCTTATGTGCAATCCGTGCTTATGGTATATTTATATGGGGATCCAGTAGTGAAATAAGTGCATTATTTATAATGCAAAAGAAAATACTTAGACTAATGCTAAATCTGCATAGGACAGCATCATGTAAACCATACTTCAGGCAAAATCACATCCTGACACTTCCAAGTCTGTAAATTTTAGAAACTGTGTGTTTTATAAGGGGCAATATTCACTTATTTAGTATAAACAACACTGTTCATACACATAGCACTAGAAATAGTAATAAAATACACATAAAGACAGCCAGAATAACAAAAAAGGTAAATTCCATATTGCATAAGGGCATACACATGTATAATGAAATGACAAATAGAATCCACAATAGCAGTCAAACTAAGTTTAGGAAAGAAGTTAAAAACTTTTTAATTGAGCAAACCTTCTGCAGTGTGCAGGAGTTTTTTGATTACTTTAGAAACTAGTTTAAGACAGTACACATCATTAACAAATTACTGTATATACATTCTGTGAATAATTTTTATATAACTTTCTACATATGTGAATTACTCTCTAAAACCTGGTGGAATTTGAATCTATATGTTAATCTGTAACTTTGTATATTTGATGTAATTCTTATTATTGTAATGTTACCTCTGGATATATATTATTTGTATTCATGTTATTGTTTAAACCAGTATTCAAAAAAATTCTTATGTTGCTGTCAAAAATATTTTCTTCACTGTGGAAATTAGTGTGCCTTCTGTTAAGGTTGATATGACCTGTTTCACAGTTCGATGGAAAGCATGGGCCAAACACGTAGCGTGCACCATCTTACTGTAAAGTGATTGGATTGATTTTGCCGCCTTTACCATGTAAGGCGTCACATCTGTTAAGAGGGGGAGCACATTGTCATGTTGTATTCCACTAGGCCACAATAAATACATAGATTTATTGAACAGTTTGCATATCTGACAGTGCTTAACAGCTTCCATAACCTCTGAAGTCAGAAGAAGCATTTGTCCGGCACTAATAGCTTTTTCTTCCCATTCACGTATTCGGTTTAACATGTCTTCATAACATTTTTATATGTAACTTTCACGCAATGTTGATTCATCTGGCATTGTGACCCATGTGACAGTCAAGAAAATCTCGTAATAACGAATTACTTCATTTTCCTAGTGGAATATTTGCTCTAGCAAACACTTCACATAATATTATTTGAAGCAAAAGGTTAGAAAGAGTGATGTACTTAACATTTGAAAGTAATGAGTCGGTAATTCAAAAACAATCACTTAAATTATCCGTACTTGGACATTTTTCGGAGAACGTTTTGTCCCCATCGTCAGCAGTTATCCGACTGGTTGGATCCGTGGTTTCTTGAAGTGAGCTGGTTGTTTGTGGCGGCATCTGTTGTCTGTGAGATGAACTTCCAAAGAGTTTTCAGGCGGCAATTCGAAATTTAAAGTATACTGTTTGTTTTTTATAATTAGCAACTTTTCCTGAACATCAAGTTCGGCTGCATTACTGGCTGATTTTAATAGTTTTATATTTGCTACAATTTCATGACCAGAAATGGTGAGCTATTGCTGATTTTTCTATTTGTTTGTATTTCATGCATCTCATATGTTCCTGTAACCTAATATGCAAACTTCTTTTGGTTTTTCCTATGTAGAACTTATTGCAATCAGAGCAGTTGATTTTGTATATACCTGATTTATTGTTTTCAGGTACTGGGTCTTTCAGGTTGTTGCATTATAAGTTTTTTAAACTGAATTTATTTATTGGGGTTAGGGTGATGTACTTCTTGAATATCTTGAATTTATGATGCATTCTGGGATGATATGTGAATTTCCTGAACTGTGTCTTGGTTTTTGATTCTGTTAATTTTGTGGTATCCAATATGCGTTTCTGTTTCTTGAATTTCCAAATTTTCTTATCTATTAATTGTTTACTGTATCCATTAATTGCAGCTATTACAGACTCAGTACTTTCAAACTTCACATCATTTTTATAAAAGGAAGATGACTTTTTACTTGATGTCTAAGCAGTTTCTTGTAACCGTATCTGGGACGCTTGTCCTTTTTTTCCCCTCATATTTTGAAGAGCTTGCAAATGTTTTTCCCCCCCAAATTGTTGTACGGTGAACTGTTTGTCTGCAGTGACTTTAATTTCGCACACTTTAGAACATACCGTTCCAACAGTAGAGAATATTGTGACTTTGAGGGTTCGTGGAATAAAAAGTCCAATTACACCACTCAACAATGTTCTTTATTTCTACCGACTTACAGTTTAACACTTGCCAATTACCCAAAATTACTTGCTGCACACAATTACAATTTACCAGTTCGTCCATTACAACTTCACTTGTACTCGCGATTACATAAACTCCGATGCACGCACAGTCTTCTCATTCACAATCCTTTCGTTCATTAACACGTCACTGACTAACTCTTCTTACACCAAGAACTGTCCTCATTCACTATCCAACTGATTGACCAACTCAAACCAACAACTGACTGACTACACCAAAACCAACTCAACAACTGACTCACACTGTCTGTCTGTAACCCTCTTTATAGGAATATCGCCGGTTTCTGGTGTTTACACGATTGTTCTGGTAACAGAAAGATCGAGAACCAGGTGGAAGGAAAACAGATGCACAAATTATGTTTCTTTCCGACCGCTGGCTGTCACCACTATAAGACAAACGAGGGAAAGGCGTGGCTAACCGAGCCTCCCCTGTCTTCCGTTGCCAGCTGCTCACAGGGTGTTTCAGCGCTCCCCGTTACACTGCTCCCTTCTCAAAGCTGTTCGCCCTCGAACAGCCCCATCGTAGCGTGCGAGGCGGTCCAGGTGTACCACCAGCATCTGCTCGGAGTCTCAGCCAGAAGTAGCGCTGCCGTAGTTTGTGAATCATTCGGTTCGCTCCCAGGTGTCCTCCTGAAGTACCGGCGTGCACTTCCTCCAAGATTTCCGGGACCTTACTCCGGGGAAGTACCAACTGTCCTCTCTGCGCCTTCCCATCGGGTGACTCCCATACCCGGAACAGCACGCCCACTCTGGTCTTCAACGAGTCCCATTGGGCCCAGTGCGACTTGTAGGTGGCGCTCCTCGGTGCGATGTCCTCCCAGGTCGGTCTCGTCCCTGCGTCCACTTCCCTCAAGAGTGGCCCCAAGTCTGCGTCCGCCAGCTGCTCCCTCCTCAGGCCTGCGCTATCCCAGCCTTCAGCAGGCACTGCCACAACTACTCGGACTGCTGCGGCACGCTCCTCCTCTTCCACTCTTGTGCGCTCGTGGCCGTCCTGGATCTGCGATAGGACACCTCCAATGCAATGGTCGCTGGCGTCGGTGTCCACAATGAAGGCGCCACCCGGTTGTGGGAAACCCAAAATTGAAGCACTGCACAGGGTCCCCTTCGGGTGCTGGAAAGCGTCTTCGGCGTCCTCCGTCCACACATAAGGCCGGTTGTCCTCCGTCAGGCGGGTGAGGGGTTTTGCGATGTTGTCGGCCTTTTCCTCTAAATCATTAAGGCGGTCGTCTACTTGACCCTTCCGCGTGCCCAGGTTCGTGACGTCATCCCCCACGCCGGCCAACCGTTCCTCAAACTTGGCGGTGAGAGCCTCGTTCGCCACCTTCATTTCGGTAGCCAGACCGTCGTTCGCTGCTCTCTTTTCCGTGGTTAACTCGGCCTTCATTTGTTCCATCTTCTCGGCGATGTTGTCCCTAGCCGTCCTGATCAGTTTCAGTTCCGCGGCCAGGTTACTTCTAGTCTCCAGCTTCTCTGTTAATTCGGCCCGCATTTCTTCCATCTTCCCGATTAGTTCGGCCTTCATTTCCATCATCTTCTCCAAAAATTTTTCCAATGCCGCGTCCATGGTTGTAATGTTCGGTGATGTTGTTTTCCCGCTTCCTGACACCAGTGTGACTTTGTGTTATATCCCACTCCTGACGCCAGTGTGACTTTGTGGGTTCGTGGAATAAAAAGTCCAATTACACCACTCAACAATGTTCTTTATTTCTACCGACTTACAGTTTAACACTTGCCAATTACCCAAAATTACTTGCTGCACACAATTACAATTTACCAGTTCGTCCGTTACAACTTCACTTGTACTCGCGATTACATAAACTCCGATGCACGCACAGTCTTCTCATTCACAATCCTTTCGTTCATTAACACGTCACTGACTAACTCTTCTTACACCAAGAACTGTCCTCATTCACTATCCAACTGATTGACCAACTCAAACCAACAACTGACTGACTACACCAAAACCAACTCAACAACTGACTCACACTGTCTGTCTGTAACCCTCTTTATAGGAATATCGCCGGTTTCTGGTGTTTACACGATTGTTCTGGTAACAGAAAGATCGAGAACCAGGTGGAAGGAAAACAGACGCACAATTATGTTTCTTTCCGACCGCTGGCTGTCACCACTATAAGACAAACGAGGGAAAGGCGTGGCTAACCGAGCCTCCCCTGTCTTCCGTTGCCAGCTGCTCACAGGGTGTTTCAGCGCTCCCCGTTACAATATGTTTCCGTCAAACTCTGAAACATACTGCTTTAAACGGGACTAAGTAGACTTTTTGTTTTGGCATCTCAATTCCACAGCTTAACAAAGTTACACACCTCACAAACTATTCTCTTACTGCAACACTTCTAGCTCCTGAAGTCCTGACTGATACAGTCCACACATATTGCATGATGTAATCGGCGATTCCTTGAATTGATGCATCATAAATTCATCAGCACTGTTAGGATGGAGACCTGTGTTAACCCTTTCACCGGTATGGACATCATATGACGTCCAAGTTAAAATGCCCCAAACCGATATGGATGTGTATAGACGTCCTGTGCATACATGCATTTAATGCTCATTTAACGCCAATTATTTTAATCTTGCTATTTTAAAATAAATTTAAATTAGTTCTATAAGGAATGTAAATGTGCCCTTAAAGGTTTCTTTTTGAATTGTAACCTCCAAAACTAGATAAACACCCAAGGGCACATCTGCAGATTCACACCAAATAATATTGGTTTCCTTGCGAACTTCTTTTTCGCAACACACTACACATTTTCTAAATGGTTGCGACTTTTTTGGTTGTGGGTGGTATCCTTTTAGGAAAGTGTTTTCTCTCAAGTATGAGGGGTGATGTCGTGGTGAATTTCCTACCCCCTGGTATAAAGAGGCCTCTGAGTATTATAATACTCAATTAGGTTACGAGCTCTTTATACACGCAAGTACAGGTAGATGAATGTCTTGCATGAATTTACAGTTCTGAAAGTTACTAAACAACTGTGCATAGTTACATCCAGTGGTATAAAAATACTTTATTTTTTTACCATTTAAGTGTTTTCCGTAAAGAGGGATAGCTAGTAATAGCTGATCCGCATCACCCATATTTGACCCGCCATTTCCCCAAACAATGGAGTAGCTAACATGCCATCTGTAGACCAGCACACGTCACTGCTACGTAAGTACTAAAGATCTCCTTCATAATCGTACAACAAATCTTCCAGATTTTCTACATTAATATCAGAAGCCTGTACACATCATACCCAAGCTAATTTATTTGCTACATTACGGGGATAAGCCATGGTTAACATTGAAATTTAACAATTTCAAATGTGCCGTTCATTTAGCTCTTGATAGCTATAAGAAATCACTCTGAACACAAAGAGATTATAAATAACTAAAATACAGAGCGAAAACAGCTGCATAAGGCTACCAGAAACCTTGGTTGAGAAACACTGTAATAACAGATGCTGACAGAGTTTTCTTTCCAGTGTGTAACGCAATATATTCTCGTATGATTATCGCTTGGTATAGCATAAATAAACTAAACTTGAACCGGAGAAGTCGCTTGCGTAGCTATACATACATTGGCTCGTATACACACAAAACAAAATGATTCAAATATTAGGCGCGTTCGGCACAAAGAATGGCTTTTGCTACAGTGAAACAAAGTAGTGAAATTTCAACAATTTATTAATGTAGTCTCTACTTTATTGTTACTGTGGATTTATACTGCCTTTAATGAGTTTTAAACCAGTTTTTGTTTAAATAAGTTAATAAATACTGAAGATACAGAATTGTATTTGTGATGCACTTTTACAGCATTTAACAATTTAAATGTCCTGTTCTGTTTATTGGGTATCCGTTTCCGGCCCCTGAAGGGTTTAAATGGCCATCGGCGAAGCGGTTAATATCATAACCATACAAAATTACTGTTTTATAAAAGATGGTGATATAAATGAACTTTTAACTGCAGATTATCTTAAAACCCCTGAGAAAGCCCAGTGGTCAGGGTCAGGAAGGCCAGCCACGGGAATCAGATGCGGGCTACAGATGAAAATGCCCAATAAATTTGTGAAAAAAGAAAGAAAATGACCGGAAAATGCTTCTAAATGTTAAAAAATGACTATTATAAAATTGTGGAGAAATGCACTTTTATGACCTATAAAAACCACATATATCTAACATATTTGTTCCAGAATGCACTTAATTTCCAATAAGCATCATCTGTGACTACTCAGAAAAAAGATGTCTTTTCGTTAAAATCTGGGCTCTGTTTATTACCATTTGGCTGAGTAAAGAAAATATATATGTTTAATAAATAGTACACTTTTATCAATAAAGCATAAGGCTCTACAACAGAACTTTTTTCATTTTACAGATGCGTGTGATCTTATTCCATGGTGACAAGGCAGAGAGAGAAAAATTACGTTCAAGCTTACAAGAACAAACTATGGTAGAAGGTAAACCTGTAGGTCCAGTTGTTCTGACATCTTATGGATTAGTTATAAAGGAAACTGTTCTTAAAAAGGTAAAATGGAGCTATATGGTGGTTGATGAAGGACATCGTTTGAAAAAATACAACTGTGTTCTTGGAAGGTAATATTATAGAGAGGATATGCTTTGCTTTAACATGAGTTTTCATATAAAATTTTAATGCCCGATTTCACCAACAGATGTGAAAACTCTTAACACTTGTGTTAAATCTCTTGTTAAACTAACAAGCCAAATTTCTGTTAAGTCCTTAACAAGTGTAAATAGTCAAGATGGCGGGTGTGAATGCAGCTGTTGATGTCGATTTGCTATAATTAAGACCATCTAAATGGTATTCATATTAGAGTATGGCCTATGAGGAGAAATGATTTTGAGGAGCTATCAGATAATTCACTGAATTATGTGGATAATATATTATCAACCTCCCATCTTGAAATGTTGAAGTCACTTGTACTTCTTTGCACCTTGTTTTACATTTACATAATACTGATGGAAGTTGTTTCGTGTTTCTAGTAGTGACACATGCATTTGAATTAAATTTGTTTGCAGTTTTTTCCCACATCACATCTTTCTCTTTTACATTCCCCGCATCCGACCTGCTATTTTCCACATTATCCTTATACTTAGTCACCAATTCAATTAACAATTCTTTCTCCACCGATGAGAAATTTGTTTCATGGCTTTGATTTACGACATGTACCTGCCATTTTTTCAGCTGTGTGCAGACAAAAATGAAAACAAAAGCACATCGCACTACGTTCAGAAAATAATGACGACTCATCCATAGCCTTCTATAGCTGTAATATTTTCAAGTGTCTTGCGTTAACACATTTTCATAAAAATGGTTGGTGAAATCTAAGAAATTTAACAGCTTTTTTTAGTACTGTGACAATTGTTACGTTACATTTGTTAATGTCGATTTTAACATTTGTTGGTGAAATAAGGCATAAGTGAAGGCATTGTGCTTCAGTCTTTAAATATCATGCACATTTTTCTGTAAAATTTGTTCACATTTTTTAGGGTTTGCTCAGATAGATCAAAAGGAAGGTTTGACAAGGTCTTTTTACTGCCATGAAACTGCCCCCTTAAAATCATGAAATGATTCGAGTTTACATTTTAGAAAATTTGTTAATACAGTACTTGCAAAAAAGCAATTACAGTGAAGCCTTGTTAACCCGGACCACTTAAAAAAGTGTTGTTTAGCATAGTAAATAAATACTTTTTTTACAGACATTAAATTACTATTCTCAGTAGATACATTATTCGAATTCTCTTGCTAGCAGGCAAATTCATTGCACTCACCGCACCTGCTTAGAACCAGGTGGGAAAAGAAACTTTGGTGGTCATGGAAAAAGGTGTGGCCTGGTGTATGTGACCTGCCAGAAAACAGAATTGACGAAGAAAAAAATAAGTATGGAAGAAGATTAAATTTGAAGGGAGTCAACAACACTTTTAAATTTTTCCGGAATATGTTTCAGAGACTTTGCCTCCATCCTCAACTGGCCATCGACTGGTTCTCGTTGGTATAGTTGATGATATTTTGTCATAGGTCACCTCTGATGGCGGTTCAAGAAACTTGCTGAACAAATCGTTCTGGGGATTTCGAAATTGAATACTTTGTTCCTATTTTTTGAAATGAAGATTTGTTCCCATGTGGATAGTTCTTGTGTTCCTGATGTATGTTTTAGTAGTTTTGGTTCTGGATTTATGTTGTAGTTTTTTCCCAAAAATGTGTGGCAACTGCTGATTTTTCTAATTGTTTATCTTTTATGTTCCTAAAGTGTTCCTTTGCTCTTGTTTCTAAATTTCTTTTGGTTTTTCCAATATAAATTTGACTACAGTCACTGCATTCAATATGATATATACCAGATTTTTTGTTAGATGGAATGGCATCTTTGATGTTGGAGCAAAACAGGTTTTTTAAGGAGAAATGTTTGACTGGTGCTAGTTGAATGTTTTGTTTTTTGAAGACTTTTTTGAATTTGTCAAAGGCCCATGTATGGTAAGTGAATTTTTTGAAAATCATATTAGTTTCTGAAGCTGAGAGGGTTGTGGTTTCCTTTATTAGCTTCTTTTTTGCTAAGTTCACTTTTTTGTCTACTAATTATTTGGGAAAGTCATTTTTGTGTGCTATTTCAATAATTTTGTTTTACTCTGTTTTGTATTCTGCTGCGAGAGGGATGTTGACCAGTCTATGTGCTAAACTATTGAAGATTGCCTGTTTGTGGGATCTTGGGTTGTAGCCATTAGCTTTTATGTAGTTGTCTGTCTGTTGGTTTTCTGTAAATGCCAAAGTTTAGTCTGTTTTTATATCTCATTATTTTTAGATCCAAAAATGGTAAATATTTGTCGTTTTCTATTTCTACAGTGAACTTGATGCTTTTTTTCTTGGATATTTAAAAGTTCTAGTGCATCACTGATGTGCTTTTTAGTACTATTGCAAAGATGTCATCTATATATCGTTGCCAGAGTTTGAACATCCAAGGGAAACCTTTGGTAATCCTTATTTCTAATGCACTCATGTACAGATCCACCAGGAAGGGTGATAGGGGGTTTGCCCAGTGCTAAACCTGAGTTTGGTGGAAATATTTTTGAAACTGGAAATAATTTTGTTTTATGCAACCCTCTCAGCTACAGAAACTAATATGATTTTCAGAAAATTCACTTACTGTCCATGGGCCTTTGATCAATTCAGAGGTTTTCAAGAAACAAAACATTCAACTAGCACCAGTCAACCATTTCACCTTATAAAACCTAATTTGCTCAAACATCAAAGATGTCATTCCATCTAACAAAAAATCTGGTATATATCAAATTGAATGCAGTGACTGTAGTCAAATTTATATTGGAAAAACCAAAAGAAATTTATAAACAAGAGCAAAGGAACACTTTAGGAACATAAAATATAAACGATTAGAAAAATCAGCAGTTGCCACGCATTTTTGGGGGGGAAAACCACAACATAAATCCAGAACCAAAACTACTAAAACATACTTCAGGAAAACAAGAACTATCCACATGGGAACAAAGTATTCAATTTCGACATCCCCCAGAAAGATTTTTTCAGCAAGTACCTCGAACCGCCACCAGAGGAGACCTATGACAAAATATCGTCAACTACACCAATGAGAACCAGTCGATGGCCGGTTGAGGATGGAGGCAAAATCTCTGAAACATGTTCTGGAAAAATGTAAAAGTGTTGTTTTGTGTCATTAATCGACTCCCTTTAAATTTAATTTATTATAACTGTTTTCAACACTTCCAAGAAAGGAATGGAAGAAGATGTTATGGCTCTCGAAAGCAGACACATTATAAATATTATAAGCAGAAGCATTATTAACAGTGAAGTATTCTTCATTTTTGAGTTTGTTTATGAGTCATGTTTACACTCAACTTCAACTAGGTTGTATAATTGGAAACGTTTTCAAGATCATTCGATCTCATCCTCAGCTGATTGGTGACTAAAAGAACATTCTTCCTCCTCCACTACTACGGTGCTCCGATCCCTCTGCCATCTGGTGTTAGGGGCACAAAGTTTTGATACTTAATTTAATGCTGGGAAATTTAAAATTTATAACTTTATCCTGGTTTTTGGTTATGAATATTTTTTCCCAAATATCCAATTCTAAGTGTGTACTTAAAGATTTTAACAATTTTATGTTATGGCCAATGTTGTAGTTTTCTGTCCAAAAATGGTGTGACACTGCGGATTTTTCTGTTTGTCTCTAGTTTATGTTCCTCTGGTGTTCTTTTTGCCTGGCAATATAGAAAATTTACCTACCATCCATTAGCTTTTAGAAAATTTGAACAAATCTTCAAAAGACTAAACTTAAAACTAGCACCCCAAAACAATTTCAGTCTGAAGAATGTGCTAAATAAGCCACTAAAAAATTGAATCCCCAGCACCTTATAATTGGGAATTTATCAGATAAACTGTGAAACCTGTGATAAAAGCTACATAGGAAAAACTAAGAGAAACTCTATTAAATTTTAGATGAGTCGCGTTTTTTACACATCTGCTTCACTGAAAGTGAAGCAGATGTGTAAAAAACGCGACTCATCTAAAATTTAATAATTTTTCGCTTCACTGTGGTGTTCCAATACAGTTGAATCTCGATATAAGAGAAACTCGTTTTCCAGGCAAAAAGAACACCAGAGGAACATAAAGTTGAGACAAACAGAAAAATCAGCAATGTCACACCATTTTTGGGCAGGAAAGCACATTGGCCATAACATAAAACTGTTAAAATCTTTAAGTACACCTATAGAATTGGATATTTGGGAAAAAGTATTCATAACCAAAAACCGGGATAAGTTATACATTCCTCATCAGTCCTTGGAGAAGTCTTTCTTTTGCCACCTGAGCCTGTTTTTCGATTTGGTGTGGTTCCATGTGGTAAAGGTGGACTTGTTTTTTTTAGGTTGTAAATAGCTTGTCTTAAAACCTTTAGATCAGTGGGTACACAGATTTCAGACAGTTTTCTTCAAAGATTTCTAACAAAGTTAAAGCATAAGTCTTCTCAGAAGTGAGCTTCTTGTATTCCATTTTGTGTATTAGATGCAGAAAACCAGTACTCAGATCAAAAATTGGATGACAACATGCAGCAAACAACTCTTAGGCTTTTGACTGCATTGACCAACAATTATTGGTAAATAAGCTAGAAGGATATGGAATTAGAGGAATTGCAGGTAAATGGTTAAAGTCTAACAAAAATATTTGTTAGATAGAAAGCAAGGAGCCGAAATTATATCACTTGGTAGGGAGGGAACCATAGAATGTCACATATCCATATTACATACCACCAAATATGGAGTACCACAAGGTTTGATTCTTGGACCTATATTATTTTTATTATATGTAAAGAACCTATATGATAATCTTAAGATAAAGGGCTCTGAAGTCATACTTTATGCCGATGACACTACAATTCTCGTCTTCGCCGAAAATATGCAGCAGTTAAATAATAAATGTAATGAGGTATTGCTAAGCCTGGAACACTATTTTCTTGTCCACAATCTTCGTCCAAATATCAGTAAGACAAACTATTTACTTTTTACATTAAACAGAAGCAATCACAGTAATGAAGAGTTAAAATTGGTGTACAGCAAACAAGTAATATCAGGGGTTCAAAACACAAAGTTTCTAGGCATCCATATATTGATAATAATCTTTCATTCCAGAATCATGTCCTAATAACTTACTCCAAACTCAACAAAACTATATTCCTGCTGCACCAGCTTACCAACATGTTACCATTTCAAATTGTTCGTACAGTATACTTTGCATTGTTTCATTCCCATTTAGAGTACGGAACGATGATATGGGGATCCTTGCCTAAAACTTCCTTCATGCAGATCTTCTTGCTCCAAAAAAAAAAAAAAAAAAAAAAAAAGAGCTGTAAGAGCTTTGGCTAAAGTTAGCAGATTGGAATCTTTCAGGCCATACTTTAAGCAACTTAAAATACCTTCACCATTATTTTGTATATATATTCTTCACTGTTTTGTATGTTAAAACATCAAGTGAATCCCCTCACCTAAACAAAGATGTACATACTTATTTTACTCGCAGACAAAATGACTTTTTTCTGATTTCATACAGGGGTACCTTTGGTAATAAAAATATAATGAATGCTGGTTCTAAATATTTTAATGTACTATCAACAGATCTAAAGGGATTATCTGATATAAAACTGTTTAAGAAAGGACTCAAGAAATATCTACTAACACACTGCTTTTACAATTCACAGGAACATTTTTAAACAACGCTACTAATTAGCCTTAAACACATTAATGAAGATGTAATTATGCTACACATTTAAAGTGTCATTTTTGTTCTGAAATGGTTATAACTTGCATAAATTTAGAAGTATCCTGGTTATGTACTTTTCTTCTTTGTTAACTGGTTGTTTTGTTATCAATGATGCACAATTATTTGTATTCAGTAATATGTTCTGTATAACTTACACCTGGTTTTGTGTGCATTTTCAATTCTTATTATAATTATTAATTACCATTTATTAATATTGATGTGTCTAGTACCACTAATTGTATCATTGTAATTATTTGTATCTTATCCATTATAATTGCTTCTGATGTGATCTTCAATAACAGCAACTGTGTATATTGTATGATTGAAAATAAACTAAACTCACAGTGTGCAAATTCCAAAGCCAGACTTGAGACCTGGACCGCTAATGAAAGCAAGTTGCTGCTGCGCACTCTAGAATCGTGTTATTTGCAGCTCCACCTGCCTTTTTGTATAGTGGCGGGAGAAGGGCAGACTGAGCGCATTGTCTATGTTAAGATTCTCCTTGTGTTTAAAATGTGTTTGCACTCCAGTATTTTGATGCTATGTTGGTACGTTGACTAAAGGTTGGGCAGCGGAGTAGGTATTTCCATCCATATCCATATCAGTGTACAGAAAGGACACAGAAGAGATCTCACTATACCAATCCTGAAATATTTGAGACAGTCATGGCCTGTTAAGAGTCCTAAAGTTGCTACAGATGATTTTCTTGGTAGCATATTGATTTTGGTTGTGCTGTTCCATAAATTTTCCCATAGTTTTCCTTTTGTTTAATATATTACCTTCTTTAATTTTTTGATTATATTTGATATAATTCTTCTTTTGATAGTGATAACTTAGTGACTCAAATGAATTTGACCTAATTTTATTGCCTTTTTCTTCATTTCCATATATCAGATCCTATCTTTTACCTTTCCTATCCAGTCATCTTTGATTCAAGTCTTGTTTTCTTTGATCCTGATGGTATTAGAGTATTTGAGGTCTAGGGGATCATTTCAGTTTCTTTCCTTTTCATACCTTTCTCTACATAAGGTAATGTAATTGCCAGTTATAGTGCCAAATTTTAAACAGTTATAAAAAGTTAAATAAAAACACTCTAGATAATGTCTGCATTTAAAATGTAAAGATTTCCATTGCGATGCTGTTAAACAAAAAAGAAAGAAAAAGAAAATTGTATTAAATTTAAAGGAAGTCAATTAATGACACTAAACAATACTTTTAAATCTTACTGAAACATATCGAGATTTAACTGTATTGGAACACCACAGTGAAGCGAAATAATTATTAATTTTTAGATGAGTCGTATTTATTACACATCTGCTTCACTTTCGTACCTATTTTGAGGACACGTTTCGCAAATCATCATTTGCATCTTCTGCTCTTATGCGACTAAAGCTTGATCCAGTAGTGTGGTGGGTATGGGTAATTCTGGAGTTGCTGCTGCCACCTGTTGATTTAGTGATGAACTTAAATGTGGGATTCTCTTCTGGCAGGATTTCAAAGTTCATTAGTTGGTTTTTATGCTTTTCTATGTATATTCTCTCCCATATGACGAGTTCACTATGTTTTTGTACGTATTTTAGTAATTCTGTTCTATTTTCAATTTCATGATTTTCAGACCAGAAATGAGCTGCTATTGCGGACATATCAATATTTTTGTATCTTAAGTGCCTGAAGTGTTCTTTCTTTCTAGTGCCTATGTTTCTTTTTGTTCTCCCTATGTAAAGACTGTGAAAAAATTTACATAGGGAGAACAAAAAGAAACATAGGCACTAGAAAGAAAGAACACTTCAGGCACTTAAGATACAAAAATATTGATAAGCCCGCAATAGCAGCTCATTTCTGGTCTGAAAATCATGAAATTGAAGATAGCACAGAATTACTAAAATACGTACCAAAACATAGTGAACTCGTCATATGGGAGAGAATATACATAGAAAAGCATAAAAACCAACTAATGAACTTTGAAATCCCGCCAGAAGAGAATCCCACATTTAAGTTCATCACTAAATCAACAGGTGGCAGCAGCAACTCCAGAATTACCCACACCCACCACACCACTGGATCAAGCTTTAGTCGCATAAGAGCAGAAGATGCAAACGATGATTTGCGAAACGTGTCCTCAAAATAGGTACGGAAGTGAAGCAGATGTGTAATAAATACGACTCATCTAAAAATTAATAATTACTGAAACATGTTTCAGAGACTATTTGCCTCCATTGTCAACCGGACATCGACTGGTTGTCAGTGGTGTAGCTGGCGATATTTTGTCATAGGTCTCCTCTGATGGTGGTTCGAGGAACTTGCTGAACAAATCTTTCTGGGGGATGTCGAATACATTGTTCCTGTTTTTTTGAAATGAAGATTTGTCCCCATGTGGACAGTTCTTGTTTTTCCTGCTGTATGTTTTAGTAGTTTTGGTTCTGGATTTTTTTTTTATTTTTTTTTTTTTTATTTTTTTTTCCCCCCAAAAATACGTGGCTACTGCTGGTTTTTCTAACTGTTTGTATTTTATGTTACTAAAGTGTTCCTTTGCTCCTGTTTCTTTTGGTTTATCCAATATGCTATATGCGCACGATAAGAAGAGCGATCGGGTTCCAAGTCCTCATTCGGTAAGTTTCGTTTAACTCCGTAAACATAGATGACAAGTCGATGTCCGGCTGAAGATAGAGGGAAGGCCTCAGAAACCGGTTCCGGGAAAATTTAAAAGTGAGTGTTGTTTTGTGTTATTAATCGACTCCCAATTAATTTAATTTATACAACACTGTTTTCAACACTTCCATGAAAGGATTTATAGATGACAACTTTGAAATTTGAAATGCGCTATACACTAACATCTAGTGGCTAATATGCTAAGCTTTATCATGTCCGCCATATTTCGTTTTTATCAATTTCGAGGTTAATTAGCTAACCAGTTTACAACAATCGTCTGTTAGAATTGGAATTTTAGTTCATCCTTGGCAACATATACATGTTATGAGACACGTCAAAATGTATAAATACAGAATACACATAAAGTCAATATGATTACATACAATATACACAGTAAGCAGCTTTTCTATGGTTTCGTGTGATATTTGCATAGACTAATTTACTACAAGAAATGTCATAATATGAATATTACAGGTTTGTGAATCTACTAGCTCCCAGTGGTTATTTATATGGTTATAGTTCTAAAAATTCATTAACCGTATAAAAACAGTGTGTATGTGAAACTTTCTTAACCTTATTCTTAGTGTTTTAATGATGCAACTTTTTAAATGAATTTGGAAGTTTATTATATAACATCCTTTTGTAGCTAAAGCTTCCTTAACCCTTTCACCGATATGGACGTCATGACGTCCAAGTTAAAATGCCCCAAACCGATATGGACGTGTATAGACGTCCTACGCATACATGCATTTAATGCTCATTTCACGCCAATTATTTTAATCTTGCTATTTTACAATAAATTTAAATTAGTTCTATAAGGAATGTAAACGTACCCTTAAAGGTTTCTTTTTTAATTTTACACCTCCAAAACTGGATAAACACCCAAGGGCACATCTGCAGATTCACACCAAATAATATTGGTTTCCTTGCGAACTTCTTTTTCGCAACACACTACACATTTTCGAAATGGTTGCGACTTTTTCGGTTGTGGGTGGTATCCTTTTAGGAAAGTGTTTTCTCTCAAGTATGAGGGGTGATGTGAATTTCCTACCCCCTAGTATAAAGAGGCCTCTGAGTATTATAATACTCAATTAGGTTATGAGCTCTTTATATGCGCAAGTACAGGTAGATGAATGTCTTGCATGAATTTACAGCTCTGAAAATTACTAAACAACATAGTTACATCCAGTGGTATAAAAATACTTTTTTTTTTTAAACCATTTAAGTTGTTTTCCATAAAGAGGGATAGCTGATCCGCATCAC
>JAUKNK010001488.1:0-20172 GCA_030765055.1 Mantis religiosa | reverse complement strand
ATAAGATGTTTACAAATACAGAGATATAAGATTCAATGTAAATTTAAAACAAAACAACTACAACAAAAAGTATCTAAGATACATAAAAGGTATCAACATTTGAGTCATAATAAATAGTGAAGCTATTCTGATAGAGTTTGGTTCTATTTGAGTTTACCAATAAATTGCTTTCTGCTCTAGTATGATGTGAATAAACTTAAGCATTTGTTTCGAAGCAATTTAAATTTTTGTTTTTGTATACTTCAGTGTTTCATATACAAACATGCATGGTAAATCAACATGTTATACTTTTAAAAATACAATTACAACTAGTTTTATTGAAGACATCATCTATAAGGATCAATAAGGATATTCACTTTTCAAACAGAATTCAAACAAAGATACAATGTCTGCACTAAACTTCTTTTTCACTGTACATGGCCTTCATCTCAACAAATAAATACTATTAGTGGGTAAAGAATACAGGCCTAAAGCATATCTGCAGCTTAGCAATTTGCATAACTTTAAAATTACCCAAGAATGGCTGATTCACCTATTCACTTGATATGTGAGTTATTTACTTACTCATAACAACTTTTCTTTTCTTGGAATCCCAAGCCCATAATAGAATTTTAAACCATATGTTGTTGTTTTCAAATGCTAGGCTTTGGCAATGTAGCCATTAGTTCTCTTGCTCTCCAATATTTCTGCATAGTGGGTCCGGCAGATACGGCTTCACAGGTTAAAAGATATTCTTCAGTCCTATCCTCTTCTTTGTTGCACAGAGGACAATTTGGACTTGCATAAATTCCTATTCTGTGTAAGTGTTTGGCCAAGTAATCATATACCGTAAGTAATCTAAAATTCGCTACTGCAGCTTTACATAGTATTTGTGGAATAATTTCTGGATTTTTAATGGAAATGTTCCATTTTTATCTTTCGCTTCATTAGATATAGCATGGTCTTGTTTGTTTTTATATTTGCTTTTGATTAATCCTTTTATGGATGTAAAGGGTTAGTTTTTACTTTTGTTCTGAATTAAATTTGCACCTTTTTTGGCAAGAAAATCAGCTGATTCATTTCCAGCAATTCCACAATGTGCAGGTATCCACTGTAATATAATTATTTTCTGTAGCTTTTGAAGTTGTTGGATCATTTTGTGACATTCTTTAATTTTGATTGACCTCATTTTATATGAACTTATTGCACATAATGCTGCTTTAGAATCAGAAAGTATGACAGCAATTTTTTAATTTATCTATTCTTTATAGAAGGTGTTGGAGTGAAACATGAATAGCCATTCCTTCTGCATCAAAATGTGTTGCGTGGTATCCTGCTGGTTGATAGAATGAGAACAGTGCACACTTTATTCCTGCTCCTGAGTTGTTGTCCAAGTTAGATCCATCTGTATAGATCTATAACCATTCTTCAGGTGGGTATCTATTGCTCACAGTTTCTAATGCTAGTGCCCTTAGTACAGGTTTGGAAGTTTCAGATTTTGTAACTATTTGTTCTAAATCTAATTGAATACTAATGGGTTCAAAAGTCAGTAGGTTTTCTTTGATTAAAATGTTTTCTTTAGAATTAGGAAGATTCAAATCTGTTTTTAATTCCATAACTTTGTGTAGGGAACTTGTTTGTGTTTTCATCTTGATTGGTTGTAGTAATCTTCCCCCCATTTTGTTGTTTTTAACCGCAACATTTTTTCATGCTGTATTAGTGCCTGCTCCTCTAAAGTTAGATGTATTGGATAGTTCCGAGTTAAGGCTTGCATTGCCGTGTTTGGAGTTGATTTTGCTGCAACGGTTATTAGTCGCAGGGCCTTATTTTGGCATACTTTTAGGTGATTTATGTTAGAACTGTTTGCCGTAATTATTTCCTCTGCTTTATAAAGAAATATTGGCTTGATGCATGTTTTGTATATGGTGTTCAGTGTCTCCCGATTACTGCCCCACTTGTCTCCAGCTAATCTTTTCAAAATTGAACATTTTTTGTTGATTTGTTTACTGCTGCTTCAATATGATGTTTCCAAGATAATTTTGAATAAAAAATTGTTCCTAAATATTTTGTTTCATATATTTGTTTCAGGCTCATTTTCCTAAAATGTAGATTTAGTTTAGGGATTTTCTTTTTTAAGTTAAATATTTGGAATGTTGTTTTATCAGTATTTATTTTGAACAAATTGTTGTCAGTCCACTTTTACAATAGTATCAGAGACTTTTCCATTGAAGTTTTGGATTTCTCTATTTGTGGGGAAGATGTCAACATTTTCCAAAAGTGCTGTCTTTATTTCTGTGTTTGATACAGCCATGGGAAAATCATTGATATAGATATTGAACAAGGTTGTACTCAGTACTGCACATTGTGGTAGGCCCATTTTTATTTGTTGGAATTTGGATGTACTGTCATTGTAACGTTGAGAGAGAAACTGAGTGACCCAATTTAACATGTTATCCTGAATGCCTATTTTTCAAAGTTTCTCAAGAAGTTTATGTCTCCATACTGAATCGTATGCTTTTTCAAAATCAATGAAAACTGACAGCGTATCTTGATTTTTATTGAAAGATTCTTTGACATTTTGGGATAGTTGAATTGTATTTTCTTTAGTAGATAAGTGTTGTCTAAATCCTGCTTGAGCAGTTATTAATATGTTATTACTTTGTAAGAACCAATTAAGCCTTGCTGAAATCAAACGTTCTGCTGTTTTTGCAATGACACTTGTCAAGGAAGTTGGTCTGTAAATATTTATTTTTTCGGGTGCTTTGTCTCTTTTTAGAATAGGAATAATTATTCTTTCTTTCCAATCAGTATGCATAATTGTGCTGCTCAAATGGTTACCATGGATTTGTCCTTTAGAAATAGAAACCTATCAGATAACCTACTGATTATCCCATGTGCATATAGCATCTGTCATTTGTGATTCCTGCGCATTACATTGGCTGAAGTGATGCGTTCATTGGTGCTTAGCACAGATCCGAGAACTGTGGCAGTTCCCCTCTCACTCATAAGCAGTGCGTTATATGAAATGTTTCTATTAACAAAGATAAAGCCATGGTAATGCTTTGAGAAGCAGGGTAATACAGTAGAGGTACATGATATATTAAATATATATGACTGTCTGATGAGCCTTTTTAATGCTCTTCGCTTATTTCTGACTCCCTATCTTCCACGCATTGTTCTTTATATTACATCCTTTCTTGAGTTCATATTGTGCAATGGTAGTCCATAATCGCCTGTTCTCTCAAATTACATTGCTAAATTGGTTTGAGGGGAAAAGGTCCTCCTTCACAGCTTTCTTATATCACCACAATGTTGATATTGCATGCATAAGTGAAAGTCACTTGCTTTCCTCTGAAACCTTCAAGATTCCAAATTATTTCATATATCGGGAGGACAGAATTGCAAATATTGCCTCTAGTGCTGTTGCCATCCTTGTGAAACGTCATCTTCAACATCATTCTCTTTGTACAATAGTGAATCGAGAAGATATTGACACATTGCTTCACTCACACTGTATATTCACAGGACATGTTTCAAGAGCTCTTGCTCCTATCATCAGCTGATACTCGATTAGTGCAAGTTGTAGTGGTTTCCTCTTTCTCCACATTGTCAATAGAAGGCGTGATGCACTTGTCAAAGATGTCCGGTGGTGGAGTTTCAAAATTCATGACTCTATAACGATCTTTGTTAACGAAGACTTTTTCCCATTCATAAAGGTCTATGGGGTGATTAACATATTTTATTAGGGATGCTTCCAAGTTGATGTCATGTCTAGTATTCAAAAAAAGAAAAGCCACTGCTGATTTTTCTGTTTCACCATTTTTAATGTTTCTTATATGTTCTTTGGTTCTGATGTTAATATTTATTTTTGTTTTTCCTATATAAATTTTAGGGCAAGTTTCACATTTGATCTCATAGATTCCTGGTTTTTCTTTGGTAGTGATTGAATTTTTGGGAGGGCCTTTTAACAAATTTCTGATATTAAACCTATTTTGAGGTGCAAGAGTTATGTTGTGTTTTGAGAAGATTTTTTGGAATTTGTTATAGGCTGATGGATAGAAGGTGAACTTTTAAAAAAAAATTTTTTCTCTTTTTCTCCTGTAGGTTTTAGGGTGGTGGTTTCTTTTATTTTCTTAGCTTTGTTGAGTCTGTTAACTATTTTGTCTACTAAATTTGGGTTGAAACCATTGGATATAGCTACTTTTTATGTGTAGGTATTCTTCTTGATAATCTTCTCTGTTTAGTGGAAAGTTGATCATCCAAAAGATTAAACTGTTGAAAAGGGCATGTTGGTGTTGTTTTGGGATGAAACTTTTGTTCTTATTATAATTATTTGTGTGTGTCGGTTTCCTGTAAATACCAAAAGTGAGTTTGATGTTCATTTTTTTTTATCTTGATGTCCAAAAAGGAAGCACACCATCCTATTCTGCTTCCAAAGTAAATTTTATAGCTGGATTTTGTATATTCAAAAGTCTAAGACCATCTTGTATGACTTTTTTAGGTACTATTGCAAAAATGTCATCAACATAGTGATACCACACTTTGAAATAATTTGGAAAAGCTTTTGTGATTTGTGTTTCGAAAGCACTCATAAATAAATCTGCCAAGAAGGGAGACGATGGGTTGCCTATACCTAGGCCCATTTTTTGTTTATAGATCTGTCCATTAAAGCTGAAAAGTTTTGATTGATACAAATTTCTGTAAGTTGTGAAAGTTCTTCTATTTCTTCAGATGTTATTTGTATTGATTCCAGCCATTTTTTGAGAAGTGGAATGAGCTCATTGGTAGGCATACTTGAATATAAAGAAATGACGTCAAAGGAAACTAAAGCATCTGCAGAGTTGATCTTTGATACTTAAATTTCAAATTTTGTGAAGGATCTGAAGATTTGAACCAGCCATTTTGATAGTTGCTAAGTGGGTGCATCAATGCTATTAATTATTGGTCTGAGGGTAATACCAGGTTTATGTATTTTGGGCAAACCATATATATATGGTGTTTTGGACTATTTTATTGTTAAATTTATCTTTTTTAATCATGATTTTACTGTTTTTAATTGCTAATTCCACAGATTTGCATGCTTTCTTTAATGGATTGTTTTCTAGTTTAACAAATTCTTTTCCATTTAAAAGGTTGTCCATTTTTTTGCGATAGTCTTCTTCGTCCAATATTAATATTTTAATCCCGCATCTATTCAACATTTATTCGATGAAAACCAACCCACTATACCCCTAGGGGTTATAAATGGTAAACGTGGAGCATGGGGCTGTCGTCAAACCACTCCCAATGGACCTTGTCTACTCCAGGCTACGCTAGATTCTGCTCTTCAAGTGATTGCTCCGAATGAGTCAACATTTTATTGTTACAATCATGCTGTGCACGCGGATATTTTGGACATAGGTCTTCTTAAACAATTTAAACTTCCAGTTTACACGCAATCTCTTCCATCTCTTCCAGAGCTTGATTCTGATCACTGTCCTGTGCTTACTAAGTTCTGCTTTCATCCCATATTAACACAGCCACCAGAGCGCCTTATCACTGGGCCTGTCAATTGGAACGCTTTCCATTGGAATATGGATACTCTTCTACACATACCTCACACTATTGCTAATTCCAGAGATATTGATTCAGCTGTAGTGCATCTTCAAGATGTGATTCACACCTCAAAGTGTGTAGGTTGTGCCATTCAACCTTCTCAAGATGATTTGAGCTAAACACCAAATGCATCGTTTTTGGCTACGCCATAGGGTGCCTTGGCAATGACAACGTCTTAAACAACTCATTCACCAGGTTAAGCATGGCTTGGATGAGCACAGTTACAGCAGCTATCAACACCTCATCTCAGTCATCTGTCTTACAAACAGCACGCTCTGGAAGGTGACGAAAACGATACTCCGGGAACTGCTTCAATTGCTGCCGCTTCGAGTCAACAATCTAATCAGAAACACCACCTTGGAAAATTGTGAAACATTAGCTGCCTACTTTGAATCTAAGTTCACACCTGATCTGGCATTTGATCCTGCCTGCACTGCACATGTTCAGGAGCACCTGAGTACGTCTCGGCCTACAGCTCCGTTGCCCATTAGGTGGGTTTCATCTAGCGAGGTACAATCTATTATTCAATTTATACCCACTAAGAAGGCCTCTGGAAACGATCTTATTCCACCAGTTGTATTGAAACTCTTCACAAAGAAGACCATCGCCTTTCTGGGCTCTTTATACAATGCAATTTTTCGTATTGGATATTTTTCTAAAGCCTGGAAACTTGCTGAGATCATTCCATTGCAAAGGCCTAACAAACCTCCTAGTTCACCACAGAGCTATCGACCAATTAGTCCTTTACCAACTCTGTTCAAATTTCTGGAAAAGCTCTTTCAAAAAGGACTTCTTCAGTTTGTTTCTGAAACTTCAGTTATACCTCCCCAACAGTTTGGATTTAGACATCATTCTAGTACTCATCAGCTACTGAGACTTACTGAACATGTTACTCGTAGCTTTGACGCCAAAGAGCATACTGTGGCAGCATTCCTAGATTTTACTCAGGCATTTGATAGAGAGTGGCCCGACGGCCTCCTTTATAAACTACATGACCTAGGTCTTCCGCTCTACTTACTTAACTTAATTACTAGCTATCTTCAGCAATGCCAATTTCCTATGCATCTTGGTTCAATGCATTCCTCACCCCATACTATTTTAGCCGGCATGCCCCAGGGTAGCGTTCTTACGCCTCTTCTTTACAGTCTATATACTGCTGACATGCCTGAACTTCCTGCAACAAGTGGCGCACTGTTTGCTGACGATACAGTCATCTTTACCTCGCACTTCTCAATTGAAGCTGCCGTTGCAATCCTACAATCTTCCCTGCATATTTTCCTGCTCTGGTTATCTTGCTGGCATATCACACTTAATCCAAGCAAATGTCTTCTTAAGCTTTTCACCTTGCGCAGGCCTGCTGCTCCGGCAAATATATGACTCTAAAACACTGAAGTCCCCTGGTTATCTTCTGATTGTGCAGTCAAATATCTTGGCATCCATCTTGATCGTCGACTGACATGGAGTACACATATCAAAAGCAAACTAAATCAAGCCTATTCTCGTCTTCACAAGTTGTATCCCATCCTCAACCACAAATCCTCTTTACGAGTTGAATGTACGCTGCTACTATACAAGAGTATTCTACAATCACTTCTTCTATAGGCCAGTCCTATATGGGAATGTGCTTCACCTACTTATATTCACCAACTCCAGGTGTTTCAAAACAGAACATTACGATTTTCTGTAAACGCCCCGTGGTACATCTGGAATGCGCAGCTGCATAGAGAATTGGACATAATCAGCATTAATCAGTACATCTCTACATTGACAAGCAGATTCTTTGCTCACCTTCCTTATGTATCAGGTGCTTTGTTCTTCCAACTGGGACGTCGCCTTAATGCTGCACCAAGACTGAGGACACGCTTGCCACAGGACTTTTATTTATATAATGTTTATTTATTATGTAATGAAGAAGTTATTTAATTTATACTCACACTAATCAGACCAGTTTCCTTGAGGGCTCTAATATGAGTATTCTCTATCCCTGTATACTTTTAATTTTACTATGTATATAGCTCCACAATTTGTATAACACTAATTTGCACTGAGCAATTGAAATAAAAAAATTCAACCATATATAAAATAAACTTTTTCTGCTTTGGTAGCATACAGCTAATAACTTCTGAGACTGATCAGAAGATTTTCAAACATTAATTGTACACAGAAAAGTTCAACATTATTTCTTTTAATGCCAATGAATAAAGAAATATAAAAGGCAAGCTAAATTTTGTTATTTTACTTTCAATTCTATCCTAAATCCAACTCCGAATAAATATTTTGAAAATTCTTTGACAAAATATGTTTTCCCCAAAAAGTAATATGTTACTATAACTTCTTAAATAATAATCCTCCAAATATAAAATTATTTTTCTTTTATGTCATCTTAATTTAAAATCTTTTGCAATTAATAATAAAGGAAGAAAATTTGATCAGATGCTATTTCTGTACTGTAGAATATGCTGCTTGTAAAAACAAAACGTTCTAAATATAGTGAGAGAACATACCTGAAATGGGAAATACCACGGTTTTGGCACGCCGTATTTTCCAGGAAATACAGCTTCAAAATAAAGGGCAAATAGTACATAAATGGCAGAATCAAAAAGCAACATAATCCATATATAGCCTAGTACCAGGTTGTCGCCAGAGACAGCAGGTTGAAACAATGTATCCCATTGTGCACCTTTACCTGTGGAAGAATATAAGTGATATTAGCACTTCTAGCATGTTATTATTCAAATTACACCATAAGATGCATAAATATTATGAGTGAAATTTTAAGTTATGTTTTCTTTACTTTTACTCTAAATTAATAGAATATATTTTGGAAGCAAAAGCTTCTGAAGAACTTCTCTATTCCTCTTTCAGTGCCAACAAGAACACATTTTAGACACAAACTCTGTTATAATATTGACACAATAACTCATGTTATTTATAATGGCTTAAAAATGATCGGTATCATTATATTAAGATATGACTACCAGAAAAAAATCTTAGGATGGAAGCAACATCTTGCCTTTCTACAAATAACACTAGCTGGAGCTATTGTCGGCAATATTTATTTAATAGCTACTGAGTGGGCTGGCTCAGGTGATTAAGTCTGTGGCCCGCATTTGGGAGTCCCAGGTTCGATTCCCTTTGCCGAAAAACCTTACCCATGTGTTTTTTCAAGGGTTTTCCCGGGCTGCAAAGCAAATGTTGGGTAGGTTAATTATATTCCCTGAATTTCCTGTCACTCATTTCATCTCCATTATCATTTGACATCTTCACTCATCTGGTGATCTCTTTCAGGATAGAAGTGTCAGTGGGTGTCTTGGTACTGTTGTGATTCCTTGGGTCAGCGGCGTTCTTTCTCCTCTCGCCTCATCCTTCCTCCTGAGGATGCCCCAGTTTGTGCTTATATATAATAATCCACAGGTTTCAGAGCTGAATTCTCCCCATAGTAATCCTAATCCTACATAATAGTCACAAGAAGGGTATTATTAGAAAGTGATTTAATTCACCAATGCAATCAACAATGGTTAACAATTAGATTGTATTTGAAATCTCGCAGGTGATCCAAGTCTGTTTATAGCAGTGCTCTTCCTGTAACTATTATGTAGATGGTGCTGGCAACCATAATTGTTGGCAAAAAGTCAAGATAACGATCACTTTGTATACCATTTTGAATAACAAGGGTCACTGAATCAATGATATGATGGTGTACTACTTTTTGAATCATCAGAATCAGTTTTTAGAAAAAAAAAATGAAAAAATTTATTGTGTAGATTAGATTAAATTACATTGATTTGCATTCAGTGGGTTCACCTGTAGCCACAAAGGCCTGTGAACATTGAATATGTCCAGAGGTATACAGTTTAATAGCATATATACTTGAAAATTTAACATAAGGGACACATTATACAGGGGCAATATGAAAAGCCATATGGAAAACAAGGCAGGGATAATTATATATGATACAAAATAAAACATTTTTTTAATCAACTTTTACTTAGCTTTTGCTAGTACATCTCCACATTGGATACCAGTTATTGTCATTTCATCAATGCATATATATTAAAATGGCTTATGAACAGTCATCAAAGGTTTAATGGCAATATTTTGTCATTGGTACAGTTACGTTCTACTTACAGAGAGAGAGCTACTGAAGCATTAAAAGGATATTTCATCATTCAGATAATCTTGTACAGAAGAACATGATTTTGGGCATAGGTACTCTATATCATCAATTTTAAAAGCACTGAATTCATCAGTTTTTCGTTTAAGATCATCAGAAATATCAGCAAATATTTTGATGGTTTCAAAATGCACACCTTTTTGAAGGCAAGAAAGTTTAGTGCAGAAATGTTGGTTTGTTTTTATTTTGTTTGTATTTGTAATTTACGTCCTCCTACGTTAGGTCATATCGGACCATGAATGAAATGGGTAAAATGATGCTCAAATGAGCCCAGGGTTCATAGAGCTTATAGTTACTTGACATTCATCATTCAGGATAAGGGAAAACCCCAGAAAACACTGTATCCAGGTAACTCACCCTAACCAAGATTCGAACTCGGGACCTCTGGAATGTGAAGCAGACACGCTGCCATCTACACTACAAAGGTGGGCGCTGAGATCTTGGATGTTACACTTTTGTCTAGTGTTTATTCTATGAATTTTATTATGTTATACATGAGGCTTGATTACATACAATGTAAAATGCATTTGTGGTGAAAGGACCTTCTTCAATATTTTCCTGTCATATCCTAGGAAGATACAGATCTCAAATATCAGAATAGTATTTAGATAAGATACTTTATTTACCTTTTAATTTTTACATAAATCATGGCTTTGTCAATAATACTACATAATTATATAACATAATGCTATATACAACAGTATGTCCAATATGAAGTAGCTTATACAAGAGGTAATATTTACAAAGTAATTACAAATTTATTATGTCTTTAAAGAAACAAACAAAGAACACACGCATGCACGCAGATGCACATGCATGCACACGCCCACACGTGCACACACCTACCTACACATGCACACGCGTACACGCGCACCCATGCACACCCTACACACACACATGCGCGCAAGCACACGCACAGCCACCATCATGATCTTTTTTAATAATTCCGTTCATAGAAGAGTTGAAAACAGTGCTGTTGTAATAATTAATTGACTCCCTTTAAATTTAATGATCTGTTTTTATTCAGGAAATCTCAAAACGTGTATTTTTCCAGAGAAAACTCCTCAATAATTTTTAAATAGATTGAAATACTTTCAATTTGAATTTACACTCGTTCATTCATACACTCGTTTACACTCATTCTATACATATTGTACTTATCAGCTCTATGCTATTTACATCAAATAATTAATGTATATTTGTGACCACTAGTTTTTATTTAGCGTTTTATAACTGTTTAAAATTGGTCATCATAAATGGTGGTTACATCACCCTAAGTAGAGAAAGACATGGACAGGAAATAAAATGAAATGATACCCTAGGTCTTGAATACTCTAATACCATTGGGGTCAAAACTGGATAGGCAAGGTAAAAGAAGGGATCTGATATATGGAAAGGAAGAAATATCAGTCCAGGTCAATAACTCAGCAATTCGACCAGTGCTTATTGGTGAGCAGCCCTTCCCTTTAGTTCATCACTTAATTTTGTTTAGATTCATTTCTTTAAGTCTTCAGATTATAGAAGAAATGAAAGGGTTACCTTTTGGGAAGAATCTTTTTTTTCTTTTTTTAACCAATAAGAGCAGCACAAATAAAAGATGCCAGTGTCCAAGAGAATGCAATTGTATTGTAATTGTAATGTGTATTGTAATTAGATATTCAAACAAGCTTGAGTATTTACAAAACATTATACCTCAATGCATGGCAACAAACCACTTGTTTTACATGGATTAGTTGCTTCAACCATATATTTCTTATAAAACTTCTTTACTAATGAAGCCCATTTTGTAATAAAGAATAGTTCAAATACACCACCTATATTACTGCACCACCACTTCCTTTAGATTTAGTTCTAAAATACTACTTACCATATTACTAACCTTGTAAATATCTGTTTGGTCAATCTTCAGCCCATGCTTAAAAGTACACCTACCACATATTAAATGGTAATATGATAAAATATAAAATTATAGTTTTATTTCTGAGAGACTGAATATTTTGATTCAGGGTGGTAAATTTATTTGTATGCATTTTCTTAAATGGCCATTGTACCACACCACATTAACATAATGTCCCTGAAAATCCAACCTCTGTGGTCTCCGCCCCGAGGGGTGGGCAACAGGAAGTAGGGGACTGACTGATGCGGTGATGTACAGCGGGGACTTGGAGTACCCCGAGACCGCTACAGCTACCGAAGTCCACCAGCAACCCCGAAAACTGGCAGAAGAGGCTCTGGTTTAATCTCTCGACTGGCTTCCTCCATGAGGTGAGAGTGTTCCTTCATAAACCCAAACCTGGTCCACTTCGGTGTTTTACTCCATTTGTTAATTTTTATTTATATTTTTCCTCCCTGAACACATGTCTGACGGGTAACATAATGCGGGTTGGAAGCACAAGGGGTGACTAGGTAACGCGTAATTCCCAACCCCTTGTTACAATGTAGGGCTCTGTTCGTATCCGTTGATAAAGGTCAGTCCCGGGCAGGGGCCACTGCCTGAGCTCTTACACTCCTGAAGGCGATTGGGTACCTCTGTCTTTACACTGGGAGGTGTGACCCTGAGGTAAGCAAGGTTCAGGCCAGGAATCTCACCTAAGCCGGGGTGGCGCCCAGGATATGAGCACGCCATCGGAGACGTTTGCAATGGTGGAGCACATTCCTGCAATGGCACCTAAATTTAAATCAACAACTTTGAAGGGTAATGGCAAAGGAGCAGTCAAGTTCTGTGGTCCTCGCTACTTGGTTGTAATCAGAACTGTGGAAGGGAAGAACTTTTTGTCACTGTTTGGATACGATAGCTGGTCTGCTTAAATCTTGTACTTGTTCCTGGCGGAAGTCCATTCTGTCTCCCAGGCAGCAGTGACATTGAAGGTGAACCTATTTAGCAGCTACCTTGTTAACGTCACAGTCCATAACAGCCTGAACTCCTCGTGCGGAGTAGTTAATACCCGTGCGCTGGACGGTATGACTAATGAAGAAAGTCAAGAAAACCACCAAGATCAAGGTGTGACGTCTGTATACCGTGTGCAGCGAAGAGAGAGGGGGGGGGGAATTGGTGCCTACGCGTACCCTGTTCCTGAAATTTGATCGTGTAGATCTGCCACAAATGATTAGGGCAGGGTATGAAACCATCGAGGTACGCCCATAGATACCTAACCCGCTCAGATGCTACAAGTGTCAGCGCTTCGGGCACACTTGGGCGTTCTGCACCGCCGCGCCTACCTGCTGTAACTGTGCGCTGACACAACACGATGGTGCGTGTTTGTCGTCAGTTAAATGCGTTAACTGTGTTGGAGAATACCCTTCCGGTTCTAGAGACTGCCTGCGATTCGTTGAGGAAAAGGCGATTCAAGAGATCCGGGTGAAAGAGAGGGTTTCCTTCTCGGAAATCCGGAAACTCGCGCGTACCCGCATACCACCCCTCCCGCAGTCCGCTACCTACAGCTCGGTAGTAGCTGGGTCGGTGCCGCAAAGAGAGATCGCCACTCAGACCAGCGCTATCTGCGAGGCAATGATATTGGATAAAATTCTTACTTCATCTCCGAAGCCTGGCGAAACTCTAGGCTTGTCTGCACATACGACACCTAAGCCTCCATCTGGGAGGAGATCGCCAGCACAGTCACCAACTAAAGCTTCAACCTCAAAAAATGACAAGCCGGTTGTGTACGATGCACCTCCCAAAAAGTTCAAGAGCAGCTACAAGAGGTCCGATTTCCTGAAGGATACCACCAAACCTGCCAGCCGTAAGAAGAGTCCCCGGGCATCTAAAAGTTCCTCCTCTGAGGAGTCTTCCGGCGAGGACTCGGATCGACGCTTATCGACCTCGTCGATCTCCATGCCCAATCGGTTTGGGGCCCTTGAACCGAAGTTCTCTATCGGGAAAGGGGCCTCATCCGTAGAGGAGATGAAACAGGAGGATACGGACCACACTGCCAGGAAGTCTTCCAGAAAATGACCCGATGATCCCGCTGGGAAAGAAGTTAGCCCAAAACCCAAAAAGAAGGGCAAATTGATTCGGCCACCCTCAAAGTCGACGTAAGGTGGAATAACCCTTCACACCTTATTCTACCCAGCAAAAGTGATCTTACTGTGGAACATACGTGGGCTTAGGGCACACCACCCAGAGCTTGACCTGTTACTCAGTAAGCGCGATCCCTTGGTCGTTTGCTTACAGGAGACTAAGCTACGTCCTCGAGATTCCTTCCAATAAGGCGGTATACTCCCTTCTGGCGTGATCTCTCTCCGGAAGAGGGTATTCCGGCGCATGGAGGGACAATGGTACTGGTTATAGATTATATATATATATATATATATATATATATATGTGTGTGTGTGTGTGTGTGTGTGTGTGTGTGTGTGTGTGTGTGTGTGTGTGTGTGTGTGTGTGTGTGTGTGTGTGTGTGAACGTAATTCCTTTACGCACCAACATCCAGTCTGTTGCTGCCCCTATAGTACTGCCGACGACAGACTTGGTTATATGCAGCATCTACATTCCACCCTCGGATGACGTATTACTTACTACTCTCCAAGACCTTCTTGTCCAGTTATCCACCCCCTTTCTGTTGGTGGGAGATCTCAAATTCTATCACCCTCTCTGGAGCTCCACTCAAACTTGTGCGAGGGGTAGAGTTGTCTCCGACTTCCTGGACAGTAACAACCTTGTTCTCCTAAACACCGCAGAACCGACGTTCCTTTCTGATTCATTCAACACCTTCACGCATCTGGATTTAGCGTTCTGCTCACCGCAGTTATCAGTGTCCCTGCAATGGAACGTCATCTCTGACCTGCACTCCAGGAATCACTTGCCGTGTCTTATCAGTCACCTAGCACACAACGTGTGTCCCTCACGCTTGCCTACCTTGCGTTTAGGTCACACCAACTGGGCCCTTTACACCCAGTTGGCGGTATTTAGTTATCAGGAGCACGCCTCAGTTACCGAGCTCGTGGAACATCTTACCGAGCAGATACTTGCCGCGGCAGAACTGTCTATTCCTCGTTCGACTCCCAATCCTCGTCGAACTCCTGTCCCAAGGTGAACGGATGACTGCCGGAATGCAATCCGTGCCCGTAGGCGTGCTCTGAGGGTCTTCCAACGCCACCCGATATTGGAACACCTAATTCAGTACAGGAAGATGCATGCCATGTCCAGGCAAGTAATTAAAGGTTGCAAAAAGAAATCATGGATGGTTTTGCGTCGTCCTTTAATCGCCACACTCCTTCTGTAGTGTGGAATTGGTTAAGGCGCGTGGCCAGTAAATCGACCTACATTGCGATTGCTAGCTTAAGAACTCCTTCAGACGTCGTTGTCGATCTGTTAGCCGTGGCTAACACCCTTGGCCGTGCTTTCGCTCACGTGTCTAGCTCCCATAATTATGCACCTGAGTTTCTTGCACTTAAGAAGAATTTAATTATTGATGGAGCGCAAAATAATGTAATTGATCTTGAAAAGCATTGTTGTCAATTATTTACACTACAAGCTAAGAACGACATAAGCCAACTGGAGGAAGATATATATTTCCAGAAAACATTTACAAGTAAAGTTAGAAAACACGTACAATCTAGACCGAGCGAGAAAAGAACAACTGAAATTATGTATATTATAGAACTGAAAAGCCTTTAGTTCAAAACCTGGACTGTGTAACAAATACACACACACTCACACACACACACACACACACACACACACACACACACATTTAAAGTGAATGTTGCTGCCCCTTATACACATAAAAGCCAACCTTTACCCATAGCTATAAGACAGCAAGCATCAAAGGTGATAAATAATATGTTAATATACTGTTGTATTTTAATTAATGTTGATTTATTGTTGTGTTTTATGCATGTGTTATGTATTATTGCTGTAAACGAAATTGTTAATTGGGCCCATTCTTCAAAATATATGGAAATATATTGTTAATTCCTTTATTTGGTTATTTTCGATAAATTTCTAAGAGGGGCATTTGTAAGAGTAGTTTTGTATGAAATGCTTATAGATTTATAAAAAAAAAATTAACATGTAAATCTATTACGTAATTTAAACAAGTAAAAATACATGAAAGTTTGTGATTGGCCGTAGTAATAATTGTATGACGTAATGTTCTGACGTGGAATCAAATCGGCCAATCACAAAATTAAGATAGCAGTAACGATAGTTACGAAAAATCAATAATCTTGGTAGAGATGGTGAGTGTGATGAATAGTGGTGCAAGATCAAGAACATTTAAGTAATAGTTTGAATCTGTTTAAATATATCAAAGTAAGAATTTATCGATATGTTGGAAGTGACTGGGAAAGGAAGTTCAAGTAAAATGTAATCTAAATAATACAATTAAGTAGTTAAAAAATTTGACTTCTCGGAATCTTTATTCCGAACCACGCCTTGAACCCAAGATTCTCATGACTCTTATTTAATCAAGCACAATCATCAAGAAACAAATCAAAATACAACGAATTTGTTATTTTTTGGCTTCTCGGCGTGGATCTTCGAAAAGTCAATGTGCATCCCATCTCAAACATAAAAATCCCGCACCGTGTGGCAGATGAAGACACAGATAAATTTACAACGAATAGTCCCAAATTCCTATCCCAAGCTGTAAGATCGGCTTCAGGTTCTCCGCTGAGAAAACGGTCTGCGTCAATTTCTGGCGCCGCAAGAGTCGTTTACCACGCCTTCTCCGACTTGGTTGCCATGTATTACCATTTGCTGACGAAACTAGGTTCCTCGGACTGGTTTTCCACAGAAAGCTTAGCTAGTCGTCACATATAGTGCAGCTGAAAGCACGATGTGGGCTTAGTATCTTGCGGAAATCGTGGGGAGCGGATCACACAGTGCTGCTTCGCTTGTATCACACACTGATTCTATCCAAGCTGGACTATAGGTGGATCGTTTATGCTTCAGCTCGTCCATCCGTGCTGAAGAAGTTGGACACGGTACATAACTCTGGCCTTCGTCTATTAATTGGTGCCTTTCCAACTAGCCCAGTTGTGAGTCTCTATGCTGAGGCGGCAGAACCCCCTCTGCAATGCTGGCGGGATGCTTTACTAGGCAATTGCGGCTGCGGGTTATATAGTATGCCTTCGCGTCCCAAGTATGCATCCTTTTTCGACACCCATTTTGACGTCCGTTATAAGAACACACGTCTTAGCCCGAAACCGCCTGGTTTTCGCTTCAGAGAACTTCTTGGGCGGCATGCACTCAATCTGCCTAGGGGCGAGCGGGTGTATCCCCCTAGGTTGCAGGTAGTACATGACGGCGCACAGTAAGTCTACGGCGGCAACGTATAGTATCTGCATGTTGTTTTAAATTGATTTATACCAACGGGTCTAAAAGCTCTAGCGGGGTTGGATGTGTGTATGTCCATGGAACTGAACCTTTTACATTCGGTCTTCAAGGTAGCACATCCGTCTATAATGCAGAGCTCAATGCCATATATCGAGCCATTGAACATGTTCGCCGCAAGAATTTAGGTGATTGCCTCATACTTAGCGATTCCCTCAGTGCACTTCTGAGCCTTCCTGAGCTGTACAGCCTAAACCCCTTGTACTGCCTATCCAGGATGCCCTCCACATTTTACACGCGTGTAAAATAAAACGTACATAAATAGTACATAAAATAATTTACATAAACATTTGTGTGTGTGCGTGCGTGCGTGTGTGTGTGTGTGTATGTGTGTTTTATTTAATAAGAAAATTGCTAAAATCTTTGTTCCTGATGTTCCTAAACTGCTCTTTAAACCTAATTTTCAAGTTCCTTTGAGTTTATCCAAAGGAATAGATAAATCGGCAGTAGCGTACCATTTTTGGAAGGAGAATCATGATATAGAATGAGAAATCCACTTATTAAAAGGTGTCCAAGGTACAGCTGCATTAACTACGTGGGAAAAAATCTTCATATATAACTATGAATGAAAATAGTTTAATTTCAGCACTACCTAGAAAGAAATCCCAAACTTCAAGTTTATGAGGATACTGCCAGAGATGCAGCTATCGCCTCCAATGAGTTCACCAAACCAACATTCTTTAGTCAACAACAGCCGATGATTTTAGGAAGATTCTAACTAAACGTATTCTAGGTAAATACTAGCAATGAGTGGAGCATTGAGTATTAGTTTGACTCAAAATTATATTATTTTATGCTTCATTGTATCATAGTCCTTTTACATGGAAGAATAAAAGTATTTTAAATATCTTAAAAATGAAGTTTGGGTTCTCTTCAATGGTCTTCAAAAAGTCTTCAAATAACACAGCATTACTTTGGCTTCACAGAACTAATTCAATGCACAAAACACCTTTTGAAAACACAAAATACAAAAAAGAAACCCACAGACAAAAGCTCAGGTGTATATTGCATAAATTGCAATGGCTGTGACAGCTTTTACATTGGCAAAAAAAAAAAAAAAAAAAAAAAAAAAAAGATTTTGAACATTAGTTTTATAGAGCATTTTGGGAACATCAAGAACAAAGAAATAGACAAATTGTCAGCATTTTGCCATTTTTGGAATGAGAACCACTAAACAGAACAAGAAATCCATTAAAAAGTGTTCAGGGTTCAACTGCTGTAACCTCGTGGGAAACGATATTCATAAAAAGATATGAAGGAAAATTTCAATTTTGACATCGCCTTTGAAGAGAACCCAAACTTCATCAAGATACCAAAGAAACACACCTATCACCTCCAAGGAGTTTACCAAATCAAAATTCAACAGCTGAGGATGTTAGGAAGGTCCTAACGAAACGTGTTTTAGGTAACATTAGCACTATATGGAACATGGAGTACTGGTTCGTCTCAAAATTATATTATTATACCTACCTAAATTAATATATTTATACATAAACCTTCAGTAAATTAAGAAATAATCCAAATCAATATCAGCTTATTGTTAATTTTGCATGTAAATATGTGTTATAACAAATACAGATAATGGATATAATTGATTTCAACACACCATACAAACACAGTATACATAAACAGAACTGGTAAGTTTATGAAGACAACATTTACATTCTAGCAAACATACCTGTTCCCTCAAAAGCGAGAATAGCAGTAAATCCAAATGCCATAGCTGTGTTTGAGAACACACTGGGTACAAGCTTGGAATAAAGTTCTAGACTTCCATAACTTTCAGCCAAGAACAAGAAGGGTGAAAACTGCAAGAACCAAAATACACCAGCAAACAATGCTGCTGAGGTGGCTGTTGAATACAAAAAGAAAGGTTATTTATAGATTTTAACATTCTGATATGGAAAAAAGGCATAATATTATATGTAATTATATAAGTTAAGACTAATATGCCTTTAAGAGACCCAGAAAGTGTAATGCTTACCTCGTGAGTAGTAATTCAAGAGAAATATTCGGGTTGTAAAATTCAGTAGTTGAATGTTAAAGAGAGAGAGCTGAATTGTTATATTTTAGATCACTTCATTTATTTTACATCTATTCTACAAATGATTCCTATAAAAGCTTAAGTTTTTTATGTACTTCCTATTTACTGAAATAAACTTTTAAAAGATAATTTCATAAAATATTCATACCCAAATATATATCTTAAATTTGTTCAACAACAAAAACCATTATTAATTAAATATATTACAGAAACAAGAAATAATAAATTTTGAATTAATCATCATCTATTATTTAAAAAAATATACATTATGCTGTTTGTCCAAGAGGATAATGCAGGAGGTTGAAGCAAGAGCCTAATATTTGCTATATGGGGGTATTGAAATCTTATCCCTTATGAATTACAGCTTGTATAAATATATAAGCTCCTTCAGAGGATATTCACAGAAAAGTCAAATTATACCTTCTATTAGTCACCTAAACACATAGTATTTCATGGCCAAATTTAAATTACTTTAGGATCCTGACAGTTCCTTCGAAGGTTAAGGGAGGGAGAGTTTCTATGGTAAGACAGTAACCACACCTTTTTATGGCCGAACCACATCACTTCAACCTATTAGATGAGCTACTCCCCCTTCATTCCCTTGTCTAAGTTCTGCCAAGGATGTTATTGTATTGACACATATATGCATGTGTCATATACAGCATGAGTTTTAGAAGGTATGACTCAATTTTAGTCTTTATAGAGCTTAAGTGCTTTATTCTCTTCACCATGCATCATCTAAGAATGCCTGTTTGGTTATACTTTAACTTTTAAAAATGCTGGCCTTTTCATTAGTCAATTTAGTCATTTCATTAGTGTATTCATTTTCACAGGTCATCAGTATTTTAGTGTTATTATTAGCATAAGGAAAATGTCAAACTACCAGCACCACTCAAAATTGAGGTAGACCAAGAACTCGCATCCCCAAGTAAAAATATTCAAAAGCAGGACAGAGATATGCACTATGTGGCCAAGCAAGGGCATTGAGTGTGCTGCATAAATATTTTGAAAAAAAAAAAAAGAGAAAAAGGGGAACAGATAGTT
>JAUKNK010001487.1:0-32697 GCA_030765055.1 Mantis religiosa | reverse complement strand
AGGTGCATTGTTCACATAGTTATCAGTTCCATTTGCAACAGTTGCACTATGAATTTCAGCTGTAAGTTGGTCCTCTATCCCCTCCATATGGTTCGGAGTTTCTTCCCTGTTATGAATGGCACTGGGATGATTTGAGCTAGTCTTTCTTCATAGGCTTCACTAATTTATTCTCAAGTTGCTCCTTTCCATTCCAGTCTTATGTGTGATTCTCGTTCAAGGTCACAGGTGCCATTAATGCTCACATTTTTAAAATTACCAGCAACTCTGTTCATGGTTTCATTGCATTTGTTGACTAACTTCCTCACACACGAATATTTATCAGTTCCCCTCGGTAGCATGGATTGTAGCATGTCTGCCTCACGTTCAAGAGGTCCCGAGTTTGAATCTCGGCCAGGCTGAGTTACCTGTATAGGGTATTTCCGGGGTTTTCCCTTATCCTATAAGACAAATGTAGGGTAACTCTAAGCTCCATGGGCCCATTTGAACATCATTTCACCCATTTCACTCATCGTCCAATATGAGTTAAAAAAAGTTAAGGGACGTAAATTACAACAACAAAATTATCCAAATAGTATTTCCTAGGAGTATTAACCATTATCACATTAGTATGACTTAGTTTTAGAAGACATTTCCAAACTGTTTTCTTCACATTCAATTCGTTATTTTTGGCAACATCATTCCTTCCACCCCATGATCCTTTGAGGTTAGGTTTGCTGTGAATGCAACACAGTTATTAACAACTTTCTCAGTTGCAGCATCAGGCTTTACTAACCCTTCCACCTGAAATTCTGAGGATGTTTCTGCCAATTTGATACATATTCTTCCATGACTATTTGCTTTGATTTTATTCATTTCTCTAGCATCCTTCACAACTTCCATGTTATTTGTCACAATAGAATCCTTCACCATGTGCTCACTTCGTTCGGTATCTCCATTATGCTCACTTATAGTCACTTCATTGATGCAGTCCGACAGGCCTGAAAATCTAGTCTTAATTTCTGTGTGTGACTGATTTAATTCATTTGGGTGAAATTTTGATTGCAGACGACGTTTTTGCCATTGGTTATTTACATTAACTGCCATAAACTCCATTTCCTCATTCATTTTCTTATTTTCATCGTGCAGATACTTAATTTTTTTCTCTAGATGCCTTGAGGTGCTCAGTTATGAGTTCAATTATAAGCTGAAGAAACAAAGTCCTTTGTTTTTCGTTTGAAGCCATTACATTTGCCAAGACTACTTCAGCATCTGTCGGTAAATTCTCCACCTCATTATTTCGTCAGCTTTATTTCTGCTGATACCATTTTTCTTGTATTTTCTGATAATACAAGTTTGTTTTTCACTAAAGGCTGTTTGTGTGCTGATTTTATCAAAATTACAGAGTTTAGCTTTATAACGTACTTGTCCATCCGCCATCTTGAATTCACGTTTGGGTTCACTTACCATCCAACAATGTCTCAATAACTTCAGAAATACGTTTAGAGAAGAAATTATCATCTTGGCTCCAATAAATTGAGTAATAAAATTGCTAAACGCAAAAACAAAAGATGAAATCCCAACATGGAATATACCAAATAAATTGTAAGGATTATAACAATTCTAAATAGAGCAAATTAAACCAAACAAAAAAAATCAGAGTCAAATAACATTTTAGAATCATCTAACTCAGACTGGAAAACAATTGCATAGTAGCATTTCACTTTTGGAGGAGAAAGCCTAATGTTGAGCTGAATGCAAAATTATTAAGAGGCTTGATAAACCATAACAAACTTGTGAGAACATCTTAATATGGAAACACAAATACTAATTAATATAGTTTGAAATCCCAAATCCTAGCAGCCCGCATAGTTAGCGTAGATGGTGGCATGTTTGCCTCACGTTCAAGAGGTCCTAAGTTCAAATCTCGGTCAGGGTGTGTTACCTGGATAAGGTTGTTGCCAGAGTTTTCCCTTATCCTGAAAGACGAATATCGAGTAACTGTAAGCTCCATGGGCCCCGGACTCATTTGAGCATCACTTCACCTATTTCATTCATCGTCCGATATGACTTAATGTTAGAGGACGTAAATTACAACAACAAAATCCCAGCAGTTGACAATTTGATAGAGAAGCTCATTTTTGCACAATGAGAATGAAGAGTGTAGGCAATGACAACAAACAGGTTTGTAATTTATGTATGAAACTGGAAGCCATAGCTCCTGAAAGTAGTGCCTCAAAATTAAAATGTAGGTGATGTATGATAAAAACCGACTACAAATAGTTTTATGAAATAGCATTTCATTTTAGTTAAATTTTCAATTTCAGTATATGAATACTTGTGGTCAGTCGCGATTCCCAGAAGTTTTGTTACAATTTGTAATTAAGGGGGTTTGCTTTATGTGCTCTGCAGATTAATATTTGGTGATTGAGGAAGAAACTACAGTCTTATTTCCAATAATATCTTGCTGAAAATTTGTCATCGTTGCTGATTATTGTTGTTTCCTTATTATACCTTGCAAGAATAGCATCACAGCTGAGATTAGTGTTTGTTTCACCAGCAAACATTTTATGAAAGTAATATTGTGACTTTGTGGGTTAGTAGAATTAAAAGTGCGAGTTGCAGATATTCCAAATGTTCTTTATTTCCATAGAAATACACTGTTCAATTCTCACGTAACAACATTACATCACATAAACACCAGAATCTACCAAGGTCGATGACATTAACAAACAGCATTTTGATTATATCAGCTCTCGTTACAACAATACTCTACATTTGTTTACTGCTTACCTCTTGACTCAACCTCTTGAGTCAACCACAGAACTGACGATAGGGGAGAAGTTCCCAGAAACTAGTCTTCATAAAAAACTTGTAAGTGGAGAAAAGTATATACAAGGTTGACTCACTTGCCTAATTTTAGTAACAATGGCACTCCACTTTCTGAAATACTTCTTTTTATTCTATATGCTTACCTCTTGTTTCACAACTGTCTGCTGGCGTGTCACAATCTGTTATATATCTTATTCATAAATTCTAGATATTTCTAAAACAAACCAGAAACCGAATAGTCTCTATCAGTCAAGAAGTCACTAGAAATTTCCATTTACCTCACTTAACTGTGTCGGTAAGTCTTGTCTCAGTGATGCACTATCCGACTGTTATCTTTAACAGTTCCTCTGTATAAAGAAGCCACGTTTACACTCCACGCGAACCTTTTATGTGCATTGCCGCAAAAATATAAGTACTTAATTTAACTGTTACCAGTCGAATGTGCTCATAAACATTTTCGCCAGCTGGTCCTAAGGGAATTCCACATTCCTGTGCAAGGGATATCTAAGGGAAATATTTATGCAATAAGGACCAAAGTGTAGTCACCTTGCACCATCAAGACAAGTAGATGGAAGGTATGTACTGTGGTAAATGCTTCTCTTTCAGTTTTGAACACATACGTAAATATAAACAGAAGCTAAGATAAAATTGTATTCACATGTTTCTGATGCAAACGGTGCTAACCTCTGAAAATCCAGATATGTATGCCACTGCATGGTAATGTTAAACTCATTTATGTCCATATCTATAACTATATAAATAGTACATTTGTGAATTTACATAATCAAACAAAATAAGTTTCAAAGAACCACAAAGTTCTTGTATGTCACTGCACTTAAAGGTTTAGTTAATTTACATGTGTGCATATTTACATTTATTTAAATGGTTTGTTCTCTGGATGTAGGTATTCAGAAAATATGAGAGCTAAATATGTAAAGGAATCTAACGAAATGTTGAATCTGTAATGGATGATACCGTTCTAAACATTCGCCAGAACACAAAGCGAGATGTTTGGAACATCTTTTGCAGTACTGTTTCTTTTCTTTCTTCTATTATCATCCTGTTGCTGCAGACAATGCAATCTTTTGTGTGGTATATGAAACCATTGTTCTGATTTCCCCGTTCTGTTTCTGCTATACCTCTTGCTTGGATTTCTAACATCTCCTACCAATTACGTAGAAAATGAAGTGAAGCAATGAATATTATGCAAATATAAATATTTGTAACAAAACACTTCACTTATCTTAAGAAAATGGTGTTAATTCTTCTTTCTAATGGAAATCGATTTCAAAAACAGGTTGTTTTCATCATCAGGCCATCAATAAACTTCCAATAACAATAAATAACAATGTTTATTGATGGACTGATGATGAAAACAATCTGTTTTTGAAATTGATCTCCATTAGAAAGAAGAATTAATAACATTTTCTTAAGATAAGTGAAGTTTTTTGTTACAAATATTTATATTTGTGTAATATCCTACCAAGCTTTGAACAAGACATGGGCAAAACTGATTATGGCTAATTATCTCATTTGTGGATTGCACTTATGCTTTTGGCAGCTGTAAAGAATGTAAGACTTTACAAACCTAACTTTGTGGTAGCCTGGGATCGAACCCGGGCCACCATGGTGAGACCCAACCGGTCCAACAGCTCGGCCACGGTACCATCCTGCAGACACAAGGTGTAATTTTGCCATAATATGGCATAATACTATGAACATAACTGATGACACTGTCAGCTAAATCAAACAAAATGAAGTCTCACTTTGCGGTCTTCTTAGGTTTACACATTTTTAAAAATTATATGTCTATTGAAAATAGCAGTAGATTCATCTATCACAATGTTTTGGCCCGGTACAAAATGCTGCTGGAATTTCTTTTTGTATGTATACAATTACTCCACAAAACTTTCTCGTCTGCCACAGTGCTGCACTCATTTCATTTATTTTGTCATTCCCCATGAAGCATCCAAAATATTTTTAAGAAGTGATCCCTAGGCATTACATCACGAAAAAATCATACCCAAGAAGGCTTTCATTTCGCTCAAGGTAACACTGGTCCATTTCAATGAAATAGGCAGTGGGCTCATTTTTACTTTAGAGATTTTCTCTTCTGCACATCTTTTTGTTTCGGCAACTATTTCACTGAGTTCATCACTGGAAAGCAAAGAAAAATAGATGGAAATTAATCATCGCTTCACACTAGGCGTATATTTGCTAAGATTTTGGATAGAGTCAAACTGAAAAATTCAATGCCACGGATCTCCTGGTTTCCGACCAGTCGCTCTTACCCTTTGAGCTACCATGGCTAACATGCCGTCATGACATTAAATTCTCCAATTGACTCATATTTTCCTGGTAAACCACTAGGGGCTCTCGGATTCGAGATAGCGTTTGAATAATAGTCCTATGAACACAAATTTACTTCAAGCCTTGAATTCTTGCTGAAAGTACATTCTGCAGACCTTAAGTCATTCACGCTTACTGCATACCATCCATCTCCATTGTCTTGGCAATTACAAACAGGCAAAACACTTGCATTTAGCCCGTTACTGTCCTACCAGTTAGTGGATGCGCTACTTGAAGCAGTGCTCCCATTTCCAGCTTCTTCCACAATATCCAAATCGTCATCAGTTATCATTTAGCACTTCCTGTAGTGGCTGCCCCAAATCCTCTTCAGGATCTGATGCTCCATAAGCACCTTAAACATGCACATGTAACACTTCTTGAAATGATGATTTAGTCAACAAATAACGATCATTCTTTTCACACTAAAACACTATGAATTGATTATTAATTTATAGATGAGTTGTATTTATTACACATCTGTTTCACTTACGTACCTATTTTGAGTATGAATTGAAATTTTCTCACTAGATGGCACGGCAGGACAGACGTGCTAGTTTATACTATCAGTTGCTCCTGCCCTCTGGAACAAAAAATATTTGTAGTGCATTGAAGAAGCCTCAGTAAACACTGAAATAAAGTCAATTATAGTTGACATACACAGTGGCCATCCTGCAGTGCTGACATCCAACCAGGAAGGGTTCAAAAATAATTTACTGTCATCAAGATTAAACAGCAGTAGACACCCTCAGTGGATAACAAAATTTACAATTATTAACTGATTATAATCACTCAGTACTTATTTTCATAAAATGCATTATAGTATTCTTTTCAATAGGAATGTTGAAATGATTAATTACACTATTATAGTACCTCTGTATATTTTGTATATAATAATTTGTTCCAGTGCATTTAGCTATATGGCTATTTATGTTCTATTTTACTAATTAATCAGTTTGGTCGAAGTATACTTATATAACAAAACAGATTTCTATTAAGTAAGCATACAGTTTGCTGTTAAGAATGATAATGATTGGGAGAAATGTGTTTGGGAAATTATTTTACTTTTTATTTCAGAAAAACATAATATAAATAAATACCTAGATATATGGCCACATAAATGAAACTTAGCCTCTTAATACAGAAAAATTATGTAGCCAAATTTGGGGTCAGTTAGCTTTACTTCATCATAGAATTAGCAGAACATTCTTTGGAAGTCTTATTGATTTGCATGCTGTAATGGAAGCATTAGCTTGCAGTAACTGCTCTCTTAGTTTAAAATGTAAGTGAAGCAGATATTTGTGATAATTAATGGAAATTATTTCTTCACACTAGCCGTATATAGGCTAAGGCTTTTTGATAGAGTCAACATGAAAAATTCAATGCCCTGGCCGGGATCTTAACCACGGATCTCCTGGCTTGTGTGAAGAAATGGTTAATTTCCATCAATTAACTAAAATAATAAGAGTTAAATGATGAAGCCTGGGACTCAAGTACTTACGATAGTAAATCGCCACAAACAGTGCATCTCGGATGCAAGAGCCCTTAGTGGTGTACCAGGGAAATATATGAGTCAAATGTAGAGTTTAGTGTCAGGACGGCACGTTGGCCATGCTAGCTCAATGGATTAGAGCGACCGGATGGAAACCAGGACATCTATGGTTCAGATCCCGGCCATGGCATTGAATTTTTCATGTTGACTCTATCAAATATTTCAGAATTGGACTATATGATCTTTGTATTTCAGGATTTCCAAACTTTCAAAAAGTTAATAAACTCCTTATTCTTTATGAACATGTATGTTGAGTTTGTGTAGTTATGCAGTCAACTTAAAAGCCATCCCCACCATTGACCATTAGTGGTCACAAACTTATTTGGTCAATAGCACATCATTTTGGTTTGTTTTACCATCTCTGTCCTTCTCATACTATGAGAGTACTAACTGGTGAGAAGTGGAGACATTTAATAGTTTATCATTTTATGTCAATAGGAATATGAAGATCTGATGGAATGAATTTCATACAGTTTTGTATAACTGAAACTATGAAGAATTGTTATGGACCAAACAAAAAAGAGGTTAAACTTAATAAAACACATGATTTAAATCAAATATTTCTAACATTAATCATTCTAGGATGGTCTTTTTTCTCAGTTACAATATTCAAGTAATGTGTTAAGTTTCCTTTCATTTTTTCTTTTGTGAATGTCATGAAGAATTAAATTTTATAGTGACCCAAACTTTTTATATTTTTGTACCACTTGAATCTGCTGTATCCGTTTTGTACTTACAAAATATGTAATGAAGTTGATCTACAAAAGTTAGTCAACATTAGCATGAAGCAGGTTACGTGTATGACAGGCTATGCAACTTTCTAATTATTTTTGGATAAATCCATTTCAAATATATAATATGCTGATTATTCTCCATTTGTACTTTATACTTTTTTATCTATTTATATCTCTGCTGTTACTGCCGTTTTCATAACAGAATGGTAAACATAAGTTTACAGTAATAGAAGATTTAAGGTGAAAGTAAAGCTGAGAGTTGGTGTATTTCTCACTTCATGTAACATTCATGCTTACAGGAACAGACATAATATTCGTTTGATTATTAATGTCATTTTCAGTTGAAGTGTTTATTAATTAAAGTATTGTGATGTAAAAGAGAGTGTGGCAGTAGCATATAAAGAACTTGTAACTAAATTGGAGGGTTTTTACCAATGTTTTCTTTTGCAGGTTGTGCGGTGAACCAGTTTCTGCTGGTACCAGTGAAAATTCTTCATTAGTCTGTGTGGCAGCTTCATGGAAAAACACAGGGATCAGTTACGGGAGCAGTTGTTCTGATTATAAAAGTCAAAGTAATGTTATGAAAACACCACATGTAGAAAAACATAAGTCAGAACTGTCTCCTGAATGTAGGAATGAGGATGATAGTTGCAATAGGGCTTTATTAATACACACAGATAAAATACCTCTCAAGGATAATATTTGTGAGCCAGCAAGTTTGAAGTCACATTATTTGAATATGGGTAAAAAGGTTCCTGAGTGTAAAATTTGTGAGAAGACATTTACTCGCTTGTCTGGTTTGAAAAGGCACAACTTGCTCCACGAGGGTATAAGGGATTATGAATGTGACATTTGCAAGAGGAGATTTACTGAGTTGTCATATTTGAAGAAACATACTTTAATCCATAAAAAGCCTATCCAATGTAAAATTTGTGACAAGATATTTACTGAGTTGGGTGATTTGAAATTACATAATTTGATTCATAAGGGTAAAAAGGTTTATAAATGTGAGGTTTGTGAGAAGAAGTTTACACAGAAAGCTTATTTGAAATCACATAATTTGATCCACGAGGGTAAGAAGGGTTACAAATGTAAATTTTGTGACAAGAGGTTTACTTGGATGGCATCTTTGAAATACCATATTGTGGTCCACGACAGTAATAAGGCTCACACATGTCATGTTTGTGACAAGAAGTTTTCTCGGTTGTCAGATTTGAAATCACATAGTTGGATCCATGAGGCTAAGAAACGTTTCAAATGTGAAATTTGTGAGAAAGAGTTTGTTCACCTGTCAAATTTCAAATCACATACTTGGATCCACGATGGTAAAAAACCATTCAAATGTAAAATTTGTGAGAAAGGCTTTGTTCAGTTGTCAAGTTTGAAATTACACACTTCCATCCACGAAGGTAAACAACCTTACAAATGTGAAATTTGTGAGAAAGGGTTTATTTACTTGTCAAGTTTGAAATTACACACTTCCATCCACGAAGGTAAACAACCTTTCAAATGTGAAATTTGCGAGAAGAAATTTACTCTATTGGCACACCTGAAACAACATACTTTAATCCATGAAGGTAAGAGACCTAATAAATGTGAAATTTGCGGGAAGACTTTTATTCGGTTGTCATGTTTGAATAAACATAAGTTGATCCACGAGGGTAAAAAGCCTCATAAATGTAACATTTGCGAGAAGAGTTTTACTCGGGTTGAAAGTTTGAAAGCACATAAAATAACCCATGAGGTTAGACAATATTACAAATGTGAAAATTGCGAGAAGAGGTTTCCTTCAATCTCAAGTCTGAATAGGCATAATTTGATACACGAGGGTAAACAGCCCCACAAATGTCAAATTTGTGAGAAGAGGTTTAATCACTTGTCAAGTTTAAAATCGCATACTTTAATCCATGAGGGTAAACAACCTTTCAAATGTGACATTTGCGATAAGAGGTTTACTCGATTGTCACTCTTGAAACAACATACTTGGATCCATGAAGGTAAGCGACCTTTCAAATGTGAAATTTGCGAGAAGACTTTTACTCGATTGTCACACTTGAAAAAACATACATTAATCCATGAAGGTAAAAAAACTCACAAAAATGACATTTAGGAGAACTTTACTCGGTGTTCAAGTTTGAAATCACATAATTTGATCCATGAGGATTAGAAAAACAATACATCAGGATAAGAAAGCTCACTATCGTAGTATTTGTGAGAAGGGGTTAAATCGTTGTCATATATGAAAATTCATCATTGGATATATAAAGCTATTTAATTACATAAATGCGAAGCTTACACAAGTGAACATACAGCTTACAACTATGAAATTAGTGAGGAAATTTTTAATCATTTGGCTGCTTTCAAACAGCATAAACTGGTATATGAGGGTGAAGGAGTTTCACTTACATGTCAGCTTTGAAATTGCATGATTGGATGGTCTTACTAATGTGAACTTTGTGAGAGGTTTTGATTATTTTGATAAACAGACAAATTGTAAGGGAGAAATATTGCGCTTAATATAATTGTGATTTAAAGAAAAAGAATAGCAGCTCTTCACTTGGAAATGTCCCGAAAAGGACAATTTTAAAAACTGTCGAGTTTTTCTGTTTTTCTTTAATGAGAATTAGTGCTTCTGCATCACATTTTTATTCTCAAATGGGTGATGTTGGTGGATTCTCAAGCTTCAATTTTAAAGAACACTATGTACTTCTGTTTGAAATTGTATTCTGAAAAGGGTAGTGAGTGATTTATCAATTTTTGTATTGTTTTGTTCATGTATTTTGTTTTCCTATTGTTGATGCTCACTTCATTGTTACCACAGTACTTCAATACACTCAGAAGTATTACTCTCATTTCCATATATACCACATATATTTTGAACGTCAGAGTTAACAGAATGCTATGAATAGGAAGGAAACCAAGTATTGTATTCCACCCAAACTCACTGTTGCAGTTTCACCAGAAGCTTTGCATCCGTCATGTGCTTGTTCCATTAAGTTTGAGAATAAGTAAACATGTCCCAAAATTTAACTCAATTTATGGATCTGATCTTGTATTCTTTGCTACAAAGCTTTCATATCTTAATTAAATAAGTTTTATCATTTGAATTGGCAGTTATTTTGATATTTATAAAAGTTGCGATGCCAAAGTAAATCTGCTGTTAATCTTTCCAATGCTAGTATAAACGTGTAAATGCTCTTGAAGACCTCATAAGGATATTTTACGGTTGATATTTTTATTTTAAGTCTTATCAACTCAGAATATAGATTGTTGGTGTAAATTTTACACATCACGGTGTATGCATTATGGATCTTGTTTCTATATTTCAGAGCCTGCAACTTGATATTATGCTGGAAACAATTTAGTATTCTGGTAATTTATTTGGTGCCTATATAAAAAAGACATACAAGATACAAAATATTTAACTGCTACTTGAATACGAGTGCTACATACATGTTATAGATCCCTTTCTGATCTATGGTCTTGTCCTTATACATCCTAACCATCTATAAGATTTCTTTCAAAAAGTTATACACTGCCTTTGTGTAACTGGTTATCCACAATTGCCAAGCTTTATGGTTTTTCAGTATTACAGCAGCACAGCGAAGCTTCTAAATGTACTCTTTGACATGACAAGCATATGTAATATAATGGCTATATTTTTAGATTAATGGTATACAGTGGTAAGATGGACCAGAGCATATTTGTGTGTCTATCTTAATCTTGATGATGGTCCTCCTTCACTGGATTGTAACAAAATGTGTAACAGTACAACTGACCTCTAGTAAATGATATACAGTATTGTGTTAAACCATTGCTTATCTGTGCGTTTATCCTTCATTATGATCACTATCCTCCTTCAAAGGGCTGTCACAAAATATATAGAATCACAAGTGACCTGTAGTAAATAATATATAGTGCTATGATAGACCAGAGCTTATCTCTATGTCTGTCTATCATGATCATGCTCCTCCTTCAGTAGACTTTAAAAACTGTATAGCACCACTAGTAACCTCTAGTAAATGATGTACAGTGCTTTGATAGACCATAAATTATCTGTGTGTCTATCCATCATGATCATGGTCACCTTCACTGGACTGTAACAAAATGTATAGTACCACTAGTCACCTCTAGTAAATGGTATACAATGTTATATACCAGAGCTTATCTGTGTCTATCAATCATGATCATGGTCACCTTCACTGGACTGTAACAAAATGTATAGTACCACTAGTAACCTCTAGTAAATGGTATACAATGTTATATACCAGAGCTTATCTGTGTCTATCAATCATGATCATGGTCCTGCTTCATTCTACTGTAACACAATGTATAGTATTGCTGCGCTGCTCAATAGGTTACCATGGTTTTATGTTAACTAAGATAAAGCCAGGGTAATCATTTGAATAGCGGGACTATACCACTAGTGACCTTTAGTAAATGGTATACAGTGTTATGATAGACCAGAGCTTATGTGTGTCTATCCTTCATCATGATCATGGTCCTTCTTCATTCTACTGTAACACAATGTATAGCACCACTAGTGACCTTTAGTAAATGGTATACAGTGTTATGATATACCAGAGCTTATCTGTGTGTCTATCCTTCATCATGATCATGGTCCTCCTTCACTGGACTGTAACAAAATGTATAGCACCACTAATGACCTCTAGTAAATAGAATAGTGTTATGATAGACCACACTTTATGCCTGTGTCTATTCTTCATCATGAACATGGTTCTCCTGCACTGGACAGTAACAAAATGTATAGAACCACTAGTAAATGCTATACAATGTTATGATAGATCAGAGCTTATCTGTGTGCCTATCCTTCATCATGAACATGGTCCTCCTTCACTGGACTATAATAAAATGTATAGTACCACTAGGGTCCTCTAGTAAATTGTATACAGTGTTATGACAGACCAGAGCTTATCTCTGTGTCTATCCATCATGAACATGGTCCTCCTTCACTGGACTGGAACACCATGTACTAGAGTCCTCTAGTAAATGGTATGCTGTGTTATGATACACTAGAGCATACCTGTGTCTATCCTTCATCATGAACATGGTCCTCCTTCACTGGACTGTAAAAAATGTATAGCACCACTAGTAACCTCTAGTAAATTGTATACTGTGACTTCAGGTTGGTAGAAACAAATCTTGTTTGGGGGAATTTGAAACACTTTATTGAAGTAAAAGATGCCTTGTGCAACCCTGACCGCAACAGAATGACGTAACATTGAAAATGAGCAGTATTCCAAGTCGTCTCGTTTGCTGCCACATGTCAACAAACAAAAGATTCCATTGCGGTTCATCACAAACTCACGGCACAGTACAACTGCAACTGGGTGTTATTACATTTTGCCGCTTATTTATACCTCCCAGGCATTGTTCTAAAATGATATGCACACCCCTCGAGAAAAATTGCGGTGGCGAGAGAAAGACGGAACTACCCAGACATCTTTGTCCCTTTCTCTGTTTCCTTCTCTCAGCAAGCGTCTAGCTTGGTGAACCACTATCTGTCTTTGTTTCCTGTCAACGCGCGCCCAGCACTTGCTTGTGGCAGCTCCACAACAATGTGTTTGGTGATACTGCTCCCTCCACAAGGCTGATCATTCCGAGCATCACCATGGTAACGGGCCAGACCTAGGTGTACCACCATCTGCCTTCGGGGCACCTGGATCCAGTAGACCATGTTGTTAATTCTCTACCACCGAGTACGGTCCTTGTCTCGGTTGAAGTTTTGGACAACGTCCCTTGGTCCTGGTAGGGCGGTACAACCAGATCAGATCACCTTGCTAGAATCCTTGGCTGTTGACTTGTCTGTAGTACCGGGTCTTCATGCGATCGCTCGCCATCTGGAAGTTCTGACGAGCCATCTCATACATGTCATGGAGATGGTCCACGAGATTCTCCACATACTCGTTTGCTGGCTGTTTCGCTTCTGGGAGGCTACCGAAAGCCAGGTTACAAGGCAGGCGTAGCTCTCGGCCGAAAATTAAGCTCGTTGGTGTCATGCCAGTGGTGTGTGTTGACGAGTGTTATGTCAGCAAGCACAGTGGCACCTTGAATTCCAGTCTCGCTGATGGCTGGCCACGACCTTCCTTAGTTGTTCTTCTAAGGTGTTGATATATCTCGACCATGCCGTTCGACTGTGGAGGTGTTGTGCGGGTCTTGTTCACCCAAAGTCCTTCCAGTGCCTCCATCAAGTAGGACTCAAAATTTGTGCCCTAGTGCTCTGGAGCTCTAACGGTACCCCAAAACGACAGAAAAGTTCCTCCAAGAAGGAATCTGTAATCGTCTTCTCCACCTGGTTCGGGATGGCATACACCTCCGACCCCTTGATGTAGTCCACAGCCACCATCAGGTACTTGTTACCCCGATCGGACACTATAAATTGCCCAGATATGTCGACAGCGATGCGTTTGAAAGGCGCTCCGACGTTGTACTGCTGCATGCGACCCCATCTTCTAGTTTGGGGGCCGCGACTTGCCGCGCACACGTGACATTGACGGCACTATCTCTGAGTCTTTTCAGAGCCTCAGCCAGTAGTAGCACTGTCGAAGTTTTTCGATCGTTCAGTTTGCTGCCAGGTGTCCTGAAGTACCTGCGTGCATTTCCTCCGAGGATTACGGGACCTTACTCCGGGAAAGTACCAAATGCTCTCTCTCTCTCTGCGTCTTCCCATCGCATGATTCCCATACGCGGAACAGCAAGCTCTTTGGCCTTCAGTGAATCCAATTGGGCACAGTACGGCTTGTATGTAGCGCTTCTGGGTGCGATGGCCTCCCAGGTTGGTCTTGTCCCTGCCTCTACTTCTCTCAAGTCTGCGTCTGCCAGCTGCGCCCTTAGGCCTGTGCATTCCCAACCGTCCGCAGGCACTGCCATGAACACTCTGACGGCTGCGGCACGCTCCTTCTCATCTCTTGGGCATTGGCCGCACTCTTCTGGACAGGGTCTTCGGGACGTGGCGTCTGCGTTGGCGTGGCGATACCCTCTACGATGTTCGCAGGTGAAGTACTCTTGAATCCTCTGGACCCAACGGGCTGTCTGGCTCTCCATGTTTCTAAAGCTAATTAGCCAAGACAAGCCGAGTGGTAACTCCTCAGGTGGAATGGCTGACCGTACAGGTACTTGTGAAAGGGCTCCAAGGTCTTCACTACCGCCGTAACTCTCGCTGGGTGACGCAGTAGTTCTCTGCCTTGGACAGCGTCTTGCTGTAGTAGGCTGTCACTCGCTCGTGGCCGTCCTGGACTTGGAATAGGACGCCTGCAATACAATGGTCCCTGGCGTCTGTGTCCACAATGAAGCCGCCGCCTGTTTGTGGGAATCCAAAAATAGGAGCACAGGAAAGTGTCTTCCTCAGCTGCCGTCCACATATAAGGCCGGTTTTCTTCAGTAGGTGAGTGAGGGTATTGGCGATGCTGAAAAAGCCCTTTATGAAGTGGTGGTAATAACTGCACAGCCACAGGAATCTGCAATTCTCGCTTATACTTCAGGCGAGGCCTATCTATCACAGCCTGTCTTCTCCGGGTCTGTGGCCACTCCAGTTGGTGAAACTATGTGGCCCAACTAGTTGCCTTCCTTGCGGAAGAGCTGGCACTCCTTTTTCAGCTTCAGGTTATCACCTTTAGTCTGTGTAGCACCTTGCTTAGTCTGTCGAGATGGTATTCGAAGGTCTTTCCGACGTCTACGATACCGTCCAGGAATAGCAGGCAGGCATCGTAAGTCAATCCTCTCATTACTGACTCCATGAAGCGTTGGAAGGTGGCTTGTGCGTTGTAGAGACTAAAGGCCATAAATGTGAACTGCCAAAGCCATTTGCCTGTCAAAAATGCTGTCTTCTCCTTGTCTCTCGGGTCTAGAGCCACCTGCCAGAAACCCGATTTCGGAGAGCATCGAGAGCCACTGCGCACCAGCAAGCGTATCCAAGGTGTTTTCAATCCGGGGTAAGGGGAAGCAGTCCTTCCTGATGACAGCGTTCAGCTTCCTCTAGTCCACGCAGAAGCGTAGCTCGCCGTTCTTTTTCGTCACCAGAACTACAGGGGAAAACCAAGGGCTGTCAGACCTTGGATATCATGTCCTTCAGCATCTCCCGTACCGCCGCTTGTTTTGCCAGCGGAACGCGTCTAGGTGGTTGCCGAATAGGCCAGGCGTCTCCGCTGTCGATGTGGTGGTGCACTCAGTCTGTGCGGCCGTAATCGCTGTTACCTGGGCTGAAGACGCGCTGGTACTGTCTCAGCAGTTGTCAAAAGTTCTCGAGCTGTTCTGCGATCAGGTGTTTGGCCGCACTCTCCAGTAACCCTTCAATGGGGGCCCAGGTATTGCTTCAGCACCAGCTCCTGGGTCTTGTCGATTGGCGATACGCTAACAACGGGCTCGCACGTCCCCAATTCTGTCGCAGTCTAGACGACGTGATCGGTGTCTTTTGGGTTGAGCAGGCTCACCGGCAATTCCTCTCGATTTGGCAACAATGTCCTGGCTACACAGATTCCGTGGTCTTTTTCCGGTCCAGAATCAGGTTCTTCGTCCGCTGGCCTTCCAGTCGCACCGTTACCATCACCTCGCTTCCCGCGGCGACAACCACGTGTTCTCACAATACACCTGCAGATTCCAAGGCGTTCTTCGGGATGCCGGAGCATCACCTCTTGTCCCTTGAGCCGCAGAACCTTCCTGATCACGTCAACCGTCGCCTCGTGGCTCCTGTGAGTATCCAGTGCCAGTATCACCTCCTCAGCTACCTTCGCGACGAACACGCACAGACGCAAGGCACTCCGCCCCAAGGTCAACTGCAGTAGGACCTCGCTCTCCACAGGTAAGGTGTCGCCCGATGCCGTCACTAGCTGGTATGGTCGGCTTGGTCTTCTCGACGGCAAACCCCTGGCTACACCAGGTCACGGCTGTCCCGGTGGTCACAAGAACGCGGCACGGCCTCCCTTTCACCCAACCGTCCGAGCTGAGACTGTCATCCATACATCGGCTGACGGCGCGCAGTGTCTCTCGAGATGGTGGTAATGACGCCTTCATGCCCCCCGCCACGCAAGCCCTTACCAGTTTTTCCGGCTGCTCTTCATTCTTGACGTCTTGGTGACGGCAGGCTCTCCCCAGGTTTCACGGCTGGCCACACCCCAACACACGCCACTTGGTCATTACCGGCGTCCCTCAGCTGGTCTTCAGTCTCTGTCTTAGTGGATACTCCTTGTCTTCGAGGTCGGGGTAGCCGTCACTTAGGCCTCTTACATCCTCAATGCAGCCTTAGTGGCCTCGTGGATGATCCTGTAGTCACCGAGCATTAGGCGCTGACATATCACGGCATCTCGTACCTGGCATTCAGTGTTACTGTTGTGATTCAGCATACTGTGTATGGAGAGGCCCATACGTTTAACACTATAGTGTGTCTGGTTTAAGTTTGCATGCAGAACATAGAAACTAAGGGGCAACTGTTAATTCAGTTTGTCTTTTGAGGTACATAGTGTTAGGTGTACCTGCAGCATAACAAAGCGTTAAGTTGACAATCAGTTCATATAAACTAATATGAACTTGTTCTCAGATTAACTGAAGAAATAAGAAAACTTGATGGTTTACCTGTCATGTTTTTAGTGGAAAGACATTAATACATACAGGCAATTGTCAAAACTGAGTGACATGAAACTCATTTATCAGTGGCAGCTGGTGGATTAAATTATTGGTGGTGCACAAATGAAAAATAAAATACAGAGTACTAATGACTCGCCTATTTATACAGATTCTCTGCTCTACTCTCCTTAGACCTGGCGGATCTATCGATAACTTTTGCGTTGAAGTCGCTGATCTTCATAACAAAATCTCTCTCAATTGAAAGCATTGCTAATGCTGACAATCGGACCTGTGACATTCTGTTCCTAAGGAAAGTTTTTATTCTTTTTAACGTTAAGAAACAGCATTCTGCTTCAGCGGTAGACATTGGCATAGTTAACAGTACTCGGAGGAGTTTGACATATTCGCTGAATGTAGCACATAAATTGTTTTCCTTAATGAAGTCCATCAAACACAAGGTGCTGGACATTCCACGAAATTCCTCTCAACTGTAAATTACAGTCAGTTCTTTACGAATTTTTGTTCCAATGATAAAAGGATAGAACTTTATTGTTTCTCTAAGGGAATCCTCTGGAAATGTCTTAGAAATTTTCTTGATGAAACAAAGTTGAGGCTACCAGATGCCCCGTGAAGCTAAATCTGTCCTTTGCTTCTCTAAGAATGTCACATACTTCAAGAGCTTCTCTTCTTTTCACATCACGATCTTCTATTCTTCTCCTCTTAATTGCAGTTTCTTCGTGTTCCTCGATATCCACGCTATTTCTTACCTTTTGCACTTCCCTTTCAAATGCGTTTAGCTGGGTGATGGCAAATGTTGCATTGCAGTCTCGTTTCTGCAGCTGATTGTACAAAATGTCCACATGTGGCATGATCTTGTAGAAGAAAGACAGACAGAATACAAAATTATAATCTTTCAAAGTGGCCATAAACCCAGAAGCCTGAACAAGTGTGGCGTTGTTGTTTAACAGAGCTTTCTTCTGAATAACCTCCATGCATGTAATTAAATTCTCCTTGTGTTCGAAAAGCAGAGCACACAGAAGCTAAGCCTGAAGGTCACGCTATAGCCATTGCTAAGTGTAGGAGCTAGGTTTATAAACCTCCATTTAAGTAATGTATAAGAAGCCACTCCCATCTCTTCACCTCTCCGCAACCCCCTCAGAGAGCCTACATTTGGGCGAAATCTTAGGTTAACTCTTCGCTGCAAACCTGCGGCTCCTACAGCTAACCTCTGTTTATTTCAACTTCTGTGGTCATGGGCAGCTACAGATGATAAGCGTAATTGAAACATGTTTGTATATAAAACAATGCAAACAAGTACAGCTTTAATGTGCAAAATTCACCTGTTGTACATTCAGAATCAGTGGGTGTAGCGCAAACCTGCAACCTTATGGAGGAACCGCCCCTGTCATTTATGGAGCAATGGGAACCATGGAACGTAAACTAATTGCTTTGAGAAGGTGAAAGCTCCCATGTATATAAATAAATACCAGATAATTGATATTGAAGCAGTGCTATATCCAGTTGCAGGGGTTAAAACATGCCGCCTTTCATTTGTCTTGAGAGAACTGTAGGTGAAGGGCTACTTGCTCAGCCACACTGAAGGGTATTCATGCCAGTTTTTGTTTAAACAATTCATTTTTAATCTAATTTTTAAATGTTGAGGCTTAACCCTCCATTAGGTGTGCAGGGTCTGGGAGGCCCCTAGCTTTATTTAAATGTTGTACTGTACGACGAATGCACCTATGCAATTGTCTGACAAGGACATCTGACATTACACCTTTCTGGAATATTTGCTGCACTGACAACTTTTCTATTTATTGTTGTAGCTGCAAGAATTATGAATCAGCAGCTAGTTGTCGTACAGATCTAGTGGGCCCTTTGCGCCTACTCTCATTACATGTTGATGACATGTCTTTCTTTGTTAGTTAAGTTGTGAAATATTGCTTTTCCAATTTGAGGCCTGTTACGCCTTGTTCCTGAAGGTTCTCCTGAATATCCTCGTTGGACATGTCATCCAATGCACTAGTGTTTACAACACCGTGCGAGGAATTCAGGGTCCTATGCAACTCAACTTTTACAGGATAACTGCCCAGCATGCTGGCTCTTTGTATCTTAGCTGCCTGGGACGGTGAAGTTGCTTCCACCAGCAGCATGCCATTCCTAGACTTGGTACAGGACTTTACTGCACCAGCTATGTTGTCGAGATCCTTCTGTATTAAAAATGGATTAACAGTAGAAAAATTCTTGCCTTCCTCTGTTCTTTTAATTACTAAGTAGCAAGGACCACACTCAACTACTTCTTTTACATTGTTACCACTTTTTTAAAATTTTTATTAAAATTAGAATTTACCATAATAAATGGAATAAGCTTCATCCCCCCAGTGCTCCCCACCCACCATGGAGCCCAACAAGAGGTCATCCCACTCGGATGACAGGGCTACACAGGGGATATAGCGGGCTTGCCGTCCCACTCACCCTGGAGTTTGGTACAATACCTAGTCCTGGCCGATTGATTAGGGGCGGGTTAGTCCCTAACCTCCCGTTTAGGTGAAGCAGAAACCAAAGTAGTGTATTGGAAATGCGCACCCTCCCCGAATTCAGAAGAACACTGGAACGAGCTCAGATGCGCATCCTTTAACCACCAGGACAAATCTTTCCACCAACATGGGTCTCCACGCACGGCCTACACGTGGGTGGGTGTTTTGTCTGACCCTTCACCACTAAGAGGAACCCACATTGAGGGTGTCAGGGTGGCTCGGGACCCTGGGATCGCCAGTTCCCGTACCTACCTCAGTAGGCCCCTGGGGGACCTCTGAAACATGCAGCTGTAATAAAATATATATTAAATATGAGGTTACCCTTAACACTTGCAGCTTTACTTCCTCTTCCAGCCTGTGAAAAATCCAAATATGAATGGGGAAAGTCAATTTTGAATGACTTACTACATCCTAACTTTTGGTAACTGTCCAGAAGCTCTTCAATCATCTGTCAGAAATTTTCTAGCTTATTGTTTACAAGGAATCCTTTCATCACTTCCGGAAAGGCTTTACATGCAGCTAGTTGCCTAGCATGTAACTTTCTTCTTTTGAAGCTTTCCTCTTTCAAAATCCTCCAAAATTGGGAGCCAATGGGTATTTCCTCATTAACTTTAGTATCGCTGAGTTTTGGAAACTGGCTTCTGAGGTATTCAAATGGTTCTCCATTTCGTCCATAGCTCCAACAAAATACTTCATTAGGCCTAATTTAATATGGAGGAGGTAGAATTACTTTATTTAGAACATACTTGACATTCCGATACAATACATACTACAATTAGCAGTATCTTGGGATTTAGCTATGGTATTTTACCTCTTCCTTCAATAGTTAGAATTTTATTGTTATATGTTCTATTAAGCTACCTTCTATCTCTGCATAAATACAAGTGGAAATCAAGCAATCTGCATGGACTGGCAAACAGCTTACAACTCTTGGCACGTTGGCCATAGTAGCTCAATGGTAGAGCGGCTGGACGGAAACCAGAAGATCCGTGGTTCAAATCCCGGCTATGGCATTGAATTTTTCAGTCTGACTCTACGTTTCCATAGTATTTCAATATGTACAAAGCTTTTATCCAAGTCTAAGCAAGAAAATATCTCTAGTACATAGTCGTATGTGTCCATTTTCTTATATTTCCTTTCTCTCTTCCCCTTAAACACTGTATTGTGAAAAGGTATGCTTGAGGCCTTTCTGTCATAACATTATTTATTGCTTCTAGATTGGAACCAGTCACTTTATAGCATGCAGTGTCTTTCTTTTTGCGAGTAACTTATCCTGTATCTTGAAAGTGTTTGATGCACCTATTGATTTTAAAAGGCATAAGGATACCAACATTAATAGACATTTTAATTAAGCACGTGAATGACAAAAATATTACATTGTATACTGATAAAATGTAAGACGTTTATGTTGCAAACAAAAGTATGTCAATTTGACGGTACCTGGACACTTTTGACAACATTACGCTTCGAGGGACTTGTCTGAATGCCGAATAGCGTTGTATAAACTCCTCTATGCAGCGGTTTAAATTATATTTATATATCGTATCAATTTTAATGCCGGTATGAAAGTAGCATTCAACTATGAAGATGCAGTGCTCTGTCTTCATATCCAGGGGAAGCTGGTTGTATTAGTTACCGGGGCAACCACACTGTAATTTGCTTACTGTTCCACAAAAATTACCGCTTCTTCTTCGTAGAGGACACTATGATTTCAAGATAGACTCACCTCTCAACTATGTCATACTTGCTCAATCGGACAGCGGGAAATAACGAATAAAAGTGAACACCATGTATAAGTACGTATGGGATTCATCACATATTTCTAATTATAAAAACTAATAAAAAGATATACATTTTTAAAATTTTGAATGTTAAAATTACAAAAAGAATTACCGATCATTTTTTTAAACCTTTGTTATTTTCCCCAAAATTGAAGGACATTTTATAGGTCTTTTTCTCTGATATTTGGGTCATCCACTTCCAAGCCTAATGATTACTTAAGAACTTGGCAGTATAATTAAATGTGGCTTGTTTGAACTACACATCACTGTACCAGCATAGTGTTTGCATTTGTGTCTAAACATTATTTAAGTACATCTATACATATTGTAGTACACTAGTACTCAATGTCATCAGACTGCTTTATAATTTAACCCTTTCACTGCTACACTTATTTCAGTCTGGTAATCCATGCTTGCTAAGTTATTTTTGCAATATTAACTTATTTTTAAATATACATTACTGTTTAAGTTTGATTTGTGAGTCACTATGTTTACACTCAAACTTCACTTACTTGTTGTTGTATAATTGAAACGTTTTCAAGATCATTCGATCTCATCCTCAGCTGTTTGGTGACTAAATGAACCTTCCTCTTCTTCCACTACTACGGAGCTCCGATCACTCTGCCATCTGGTGTTAGGTGCACTAAGTTTTAATACTTCATTTAATGCCGGGATTTCAAAATTTATAACTTTATCACGGTTTTTGTTTATGAATATTTTTTCCAAAATATCCAATTCTATGGGTGTACTTAAAGATTTTAACAGTTTAATGTTGTGGCCATTGTGGTTTTCTGTCCATAAATGGTGTGAAACTGCAGATTTTTCTGTTTGTTTCAACTTAATGTTTCTCTGGTATTCTTTTTGCCTGGTTAACAAGTTTCTCTTAGTTTTTCCTATGTAGCTTTTTTCACAGGTTTCACAATTAATCTGATAAATTCCTGATTTCAAATTGTTGGGGATTGTATTTTTCAGTGGTTTATTTAGCATGTTCCTCAGACTGAATTTGTTTTGGGGTGCTAGTTTTAAATTTAGTCTTTTGAAGATTCGTTCAAATTTTCTAAAAGCCCATGGATTGTAGTTGAATTTTCTATATTGCCAATTTGTGTTTTTAAGTGGTGTGAGAGTGGTATTTTTTGATATTATCTTCAGTTTTTCTTTTCTCTTTTTCATGTTCCTTATGATGGCTGGGAGCTCCGTAGTAGTGGAAGAAGAGGAAGGTTCATTTAGTCACCAAACAGCTGAGGATGAGATCGAATGATCTTGAAAACGTTTCAATTATTTAACAACAAGTAAGTGAAGTTTGAGTGTAAACATAGTGACTCATAAATCAAACTTAAATATGAAGAATACTTCACTGTTAATAATGCTTCTGCTTATAATATTTATACATTACTGTACTGAAAATTACAGAAAATGTTCTAAAACACTTACCAAATATAGAATAAAAAGAAGTATTTCAGAAAGTGGAGTGCCATTGTTACTAAAATTAGGCAAGTGAGTCAACCTTGTATATACTTTTCTCTTTTCTGAAAGCAGACAAAGGAAATACGGTAGTCGTTATGGACCGAAATGATTACAACCAGCGAGTCGAACATCTACTACAAAATCCAGAATATACAACCCTAACCAAAAACCCTTTAAGGAAATACATAGAAACCACCAAAAAAGCAATCAAAGAAAATACAGTAGTGCCACATAAGATGAAAAATAGCATAATTGTAAACAATCCTAATTTGCCAAAATTATACTGCCTACCTAAGATTCACAAGACAGACAACAGCATGCGACCCATTATTAACAATATAGATGCCCCGACTTACAAACTGGCAAAATGGTTGTTGGAAGAATTTGACAACTTTGAAAAGTTTGAATCTCTAAGCATAAACAATTCATTTGATTTAGTAAAGAAAATTGAAAACACAATTATAAAAACTGAAGAGGTGATGGTGTCCTTTGATATCAGATCTCTATTCACGAGCATACCAGTAGAAAAAATTCCAAAATTGATGAAAGGCTGGTTATCCAAAAGCAACGTTGCAGATGATAAAATAGAGGAATACATCAAATTAACCACCCTATGTATTGAACAAAACAGCTTCACGTTCTCCAGCAAGATCTTCCAACAAACAGCAGGCTTGGCCATGGGTAACCCTCTTTCACCATTACTAGCTAATCTGTTCATGAGTAATTTGGAAACACACATTACTAAAGCCTTTCCACATAGTTTCAAATGTTGGCATAGATATGTCGACGATGTGTTTGCGATAGTCCCTAGAAGACTAACCGAGGATGCTATTAAGTTGCTAAACCTACAAGAAAAATCCATAGTTTTCACCATTGAAGTAGAGCAGGATGAATGGCTACCTTTTCTAGATTTGAAAATCATTAGAACACCAACAGGATTACAATATGGAATATACCGAAAAGCAACACATGTTGACAATTACATTAAATGCAACCCATTCAACCCAGTACAACATCAATATGCAGTATTCCATAGTTTAGTTCACAGATTAATCAACATTCCGCTAACAAAAACAGAATATGAACAGGAGTACGCTCACATACACCAGGTTGCCGAACTGAACAACTATAACACAAATTTCATCAAAAAACTGATCTATAGACACAAAAGAAACAAATACTTAAAGGACATTACTACGTTAAAAAAACTAGAAAACCCAAACACCAGATATGGAAAATTTACATTTCATCCAAAATACTTCAAAAAATTTGAAAAGATATTTAAGAGCTTCAACATAAAATTAGCCCCTCAAAACAAACACAACATCCGCAACTTACTAAACCACCCTCTAAAAAATAGCACACTGAAAACTCAATTATCAGGCATTTACCAAATGAGTTGCCAGGATTGTGACAAGATATACATTGGTAAGACCAAAAGGAATCTAGGAACAAGAATGAAAGAACACTTCAGAAATATTAAATTCAAACAAATGGACAAGTTGGCCGTATCACATCACTTTTGGTCTGAGAATCACAACATAAAACAAGAAATAGAACTGATCAAACAGGCAAAGAAACCTCTGGAACTACAGATTTGGGAAAACATATTTATTACGAAAAAACAGGACCTCTTGATGAATTTTGAAATTCCCGCGGTAGATGACGTCATCAAACTTACCAGGACGTTAGATGGCAGCACAACACCAAGCCAGATGCAGACACCGGATGCAACATCAGTCTACCACAGAGCTGACGATATGGGAGAAGTCCCCAGAAACTAGTCTTCATAAAAAACTTGTAAGTGGAGAAAAGTATATACACTTACCAAAGTCCATGTTGGTAATTGTAGATGACCCAGAAGTTAATTTATTTAAAGTTGAAAAAGCAGGAGTAATACCGCCCGCATCGCACCTGACTAAGGGTTTTCCAATGGCCACTTATGCCCATTTTGTTATTTTTGAAAAGTTAGCACCTTCACTACTTATTTTAATATGAACTAATATACTGATAAAATACATTTAAATTTGTTCTTTCTATTTACAAGTCAGGGGTGACCAAAACAATTTACAGGATTCTTTTTAACTACTGTAACTTCACTATACATATTACGAGGGTGAGTCAAATGAAAACCTTAAATTTGTAATAAAAAAAAATTGTGCCGTTATCCTGTAAGTTGGTAAGTGTGCTACAAACAGCATGCAGAATGGCCTGTAGGTGGCAGCATAGTGCAGATGCACACATACCATCGCAGTATCAGTATAAAGATGGCCGCACCACTTGCAACTTGCATCAGGGAAAAACAGCGTTCTGTTATTCGGTTCTTGCGTAGAAATTTCTCATTCATTTTTGGCATTTCTTTCCTGTTCTTTCTTACTGTACTACAGGCATTAGTTTCATTTTGATGTAGCCAACTGTCTAGTAGAGGACTGGAATACCAATTATCTACCCATAAAGTGTAACCTTTGTGTAGGTACCCTACCATCAGTGTTTGTACTACTGCTCCTGAAATACCAAATTCATGCCCTGGAAGAATATGTGTATGCCCCTGTATACACAATGAAATCCAGAATGTACCCTGTTTCGCAATCACATAATAAAAACAGCTTTATGCCAAACCTATGCCTCTTAGATGGAATATATTGCAGAAATTGCAATCAGCCCTTGAAAAGCCTAAGACTTTCATCTATGCACAGGTTTTGGAAGGGATAAAATACCTCTCTGAAAGCTTTTCTAAGGTGATCAATTATTGGCTTCAATTTATAGTCTTTCCCCTTGTATCTGGGTTTCATTATCGTTAAAATGTAATAATCCTAAAAGTAAAAGGTACCTATCCCTGGAAATATAGTCAGAAAATTGATATGTGGCAATAAAGGGATCTTTGGACCAGTACTCATTTATTGTATTCTTTTTTACTCTAGTCATTAGCATAGTGATTCCAAAAAATACATACAATTCCTCTACGGTTGTCTTACTCCAGGCTTGTAAATGAGAAGTTTGGGATGGCTGTAGCTTCTTATACAAAAATATGTAATATTTATTAGTTTCATCTGCTATGTGCTGCATAATGTGAAACGGAAAAAATAATTGAAAACTTCTAGTATGGTGCAATCATCATTTATGTTAGCCAAAATACCTGAATTTTGATGCCTGAATCTATGCAATTGTGGGCTGAAATCTCCATTGTGCCACTGGAACAAAGGGTCAGTGCGCTGTTTCTTTGTCTGCGGAGCACCAAGCTGTTTATCACTTTCTTCATTTTCACTACCACTACTATTAACACTAACACCAAAATCTGCTTCAGCATAATCTTCATCATCTTTGCCACAATCTGAGTCCGAAAAGTTGAATGGCAATGCGTTAAAAGAGCAGCCGGCAAACTTGACAAAGCCATTTTACACACCCTTAAATTTCCTGGAATCACCGGCACCACGTGACACAGGCGTGTATCTCTCGTAGCGCAACTCCAGATTGCTGGTGCAGACCTTCAGATATTTTGTCCTAGAGAGCAATACAAGACAGCTAAAATAGATGGCAGGAGCATACTATAGTATAAAATTGCCTTTAGAAATGCTTGACTGGAACGTTTTTACATTTCTTAACACAACGCGCGTGAAGTGTATACACATTAATAGCACACGGGGACTGAAAGCCTGTAACGGATATACACGTTATTAGCAGTGAAAGGGTTAAATATTCTGCAAATTCTTTATCACAAAGGTACTTTTAAGAGAAGTGTTTATAACACTTTGAAATTGATGAGTTTTTCTTACTTGGAAGAGCATTACATATTTTATTTCATAGGAAACACCTTTCATGAAGCAATAGTTTTGCATTTGAACAGTGGATGTTTCCCTTATACCTAAAATTAATATTGGGTACTTCTATGTTCACGATTACGTTATGTCAGTTATTTGCACAAAGCTTTAAAATGATAAGATAAGCTTAATATACCCAGATCTTGAAATAGTTCCTTGAATGCTTTTTATCAATATAGAAAATTCCTCATTTAATCTTATATTACTAATGTCCAATTAGCCACTGAATTACTTCATATTCCATACTGGAATTAAAACAAGCAAAATAAACTTAAGCCAACTGTCTGTCCATGGCTGCTGGCAAGCTGAGAGGTTCAACCTGAATGCTATTCCTGCATGTACACCCTCAATAGGACTATTCTAAGCTCACTGAACAAAACTCGTGTGTGGACCTGACAGAGTGGCAAAAAGGGGCAATTGTTACACAGAAAATGAAATTGTGTTTGGCCATGCCCAAGGCCATATGGTAGGTGAAGTGTCTGGATTTGTTGGGGTGTCGAAGCGGACTGTCCAACGTCTACACGCAGCAAGCAGTGCAATACACATGGCCACAAAACACGTTGGAATTGTGGTTGGAAAAGGAACATGACTGAGAGGGACCAGAGATGAGTTTCACAGCTAGTAAATGTAAATCGCTTCCAAACCCTAGAGTAATTGCTTCAGTCCTTTAATGAAGGTCCATCGCGACCTGTCAGTGAAAGGACACTGTGGCGGGAACTACATTCAATGAACATTTGGAGTCGGACACTTCAAAGGAGGTACATGCTCACAGAGAGACAAAGCTGCACAACTTCAGTGGACTAAAATCACCAAACATGGACAGTAGGTGACTGGCGGAATGTCATGTGGTCTGATGAATCACGTTTTCTCTCTGTTCAAATGACGTGCACTGCCAGCCACATGAAGCATTTCATCCGAATTGTGTACAGGGTCAGGTTCAAGCCAGAGGTGAGTCAGTAATGTTTTGGGGATGTTTTTCTTACTATGGATTGGAGCCGCTCCATCAGGAACCAATAGGATGAATCAGCATGTTTATTTGAAAATTCTGAATGAGCAGGTGTTGCCATTTAGTCCGTATCTCCACGATGATTGTGCTGTTGCCTCCCCTACATTTCAAGATGACACTGCAGGGATTATCAGTCTAGAAGAGTGATGGACTGGTTTAAGGAACACACATGCACCTTATCACATCTTGATTGGCTTGCAAACTCACCCACCTCGAGTCCTATCAAAAATTTGTGGGATATGTTGGAACAGCGGGTGAAACGACGAAATCAGCATCACCACAATTTGGTGGATTTGGACAAGCAACTCAAAAATGAGTGGTACCAGCTGGATGTGCCATACCTGCAGAATCTTGTGAACTCACTACTTAACCTAATCCAGGCAGTTATCAGATCCAGAGGGGGTGTTACACATTAAGATAACCAGGGGTGACAAATTTTTGTCTGGTAATCTTATTTTGGATATAGAAAATTGTGACAAAAAGGGTGACTATGTTCATTTGAAGATGGTACAAGAAAGTAAGAAGAAGTGTGTTGCTCCTCAGTACCTGCGCAGGACCAATTGCATTACCTGATGGGAATGGTTTATAATAGAGAGATCGTAATTTAGAAGCCAATCAGCTAAGTAGGAATTAATATGGAGCTCAGCTTTTAGCTATTTAGATTTGCTTTGGTGTTACCTTGGGGTGCCCTCAAGCCATGCAAGGAACTCTTTGTGGCATTCTCTAGAGACCTAACCAGGGCATTTTGATGTGCTAGTATATTTGTGTAAAATGTTGGTGACCAGTGCCAAATTTCTTCTCCAACATATGTGATTAGGTCTCTTAAAGTAGTCTCATGGAGAAAGAGCAGCCAACAAACTTGATAGTCCAAAGGCCTCTATTCTGTGCCTGTTGTAATCATGGTAGTCAGCGATCTACCCATATCCCAGATCTCATCATGAGGGATTATGATTACCCGGAAAAAGTACAACTTGAAAGGCAACAGGCATCCCATACCTCAGCACTGGATACAGCGAAGCAATTGACTCTGCAATCATGAAGAGGTTCATGATGTGCTTCCAGAAAGTTAAGAACTTTCTCCTTCTTATCTCCAAGGTAGGTGGCGAAATTTCCCTGTCCAATTCTTTGACCTCTAAATTGGAACTGTGGTTCTGCAGTGATGTGGAGTGGGGGAAGGGTGTGCTTAGGTAGTATGGCATGGCTTTGGTGCGGGTTAAAGTGCATACGGCAATGCCAGCACCACCCTTGCATGAGGTGGAAGCAGAAGCATAACGTATGCAGTACGGGCCTGCCTGCAAAAATTAAAATCCTGGACCCCTAAAGTATAATGTATAACCGATCAGTAACTAACATAACTTCAATTACAGCAGGTAGAAAATTTAATGCAATGCATTGTTCAATCCTACATAATATAAACAAAGCTATTACTTGATCACTATTTTCCAAGTAATGAACAAAATTAATACTGCTAAAATTAAGTATATTATAGGGGTTGATATTCTATATCAATAAGGATAAATCTACATTTCTATCTATTGTTTGATAATTAATGTACTTGTACTTATAAAACCTCTCTACTCACCTTAATCTCTACTGAAACTCGATAATGTGGCACGCTTTCTCTGATGCAAAGATATGATTTCACTGACATCAATGGATCTAACTGTTTCACTTTCGATACTGAGCAGGCTGAGCTCACTTAGTCTATCTTGTGTCACAAAATTCTGCAGATAGTTCTTTATAAGTTTGAGCTTCGAAAATGAGCGTTCAGCCGAAGAAACAGTAACAGGAATAGTTAAAAACAGCTAAAATGCTGTGCATAAATCTGCGATGCTAGCAGTTACGATTGAATTCTCTATTACTAATAGTTTTAAGTAAAGTACAGAGGTTAATACAAATACTTCTTTTTTCAGAGCATTTTTGAAACCTATTACTTGGTCGGGAAATTCACTCGATAAATCTTCCCTATATTCATTTTGAAGAATTACTGCTGCATTGTGAATCTCTTCATTGGAGGCAGCATTTAGGAATTTTGGGGAAATAATTTTGAAGAAATGGTGAACATGGTGCATACCCTCAAATCTGTCTTTTAACTGGGCTACAATAATGTCCAAACAGCCATTAAAAAGTGGTTCTGAAATATAAACTTTGATCCACTAGCTGCTCGTCCTGACAATTCATCAAAATGTTTTTTCACTTTTCGAATTTTTATTTTCAAATTGTGGTGAGATGCCCCATTCCCTTGCCAAAGATATGGCTGATGACATCGCTTCTTCAAAATTTTTCGATAGCAAGATAAATTATCAGCTTCATTCTGAACAACAGAACATGCTTTATCAAGATCTACATTTTTCGATTGCATAATTTGAGATGCTAAGTTTCTACATTCTAGAATCTTTGATTGCAGCACTATCTGAAAAATGAGTTCAAATTTCTCTAACTGGTTTTTCAAAACTACTTTTTTTAGATATCAATATTATTTTTGACAGAGCCTTAAGTACATCGACATATGCATACCAAAGGGCTTTAACAAACTGGTTTCTCGAAGACCAACAAGTTGGGCAAAACTTATTTAAGGTACAAGAAGATACCAAAAGGACCTGACTTCTGTACTAGATTTAAATTATGTGCTGCACAATGCACATTTTTTGTGGTTCTTTGTCTTTGTTGAATTCTTGTTCTAACACCTTTGCATATGCCTGACATATTGCCACACCCGTCATAATCCTGGCCACGGTATTTATATAACATGTCCTTTTTCGTCTATTGCACTTAGCATTTATTTTTCTACTCCTAATGCACTTTGACCTTTTATTTCACGAAAACCTAAAGAGCTTTCTTTTATCTTCATGTCACAAGGCTTTGTAATGTCCTGTGTTGTAATCTGTGATAACAGAAAAGAATGGGGCAGCTTTAATGTCATTTCTTTTTTAATTGCACGGGATAAGATGTTTATTAACTTATTTTGCATTGCAGGGCTAAGGTATTTTTGCATGTATTTTGGTTAATTAAATTGCATAATACCGGATTGTACGTTGCGAGAAGTTCAATAATTGCCAAAAAGTTTCCACTGTTTGATTTTCCAATTTCCTCCCCATGTCCCAAAAAGCTATATTATTGGATGAGAGTCACTTTCACAGTACGCTCAAGGACCTGTTTCCATATGTTCTCACTTTTCTTTAGTTCTGAATTCATACCTGCGTCAACTATGTTTTCCTTACGCCATGAATTGAAAATGACGCATGCGTTCAAATGTGCATAGCTAGTTTCGTGTTGCAATATACTTTTGGTTAGGCACCTCCAAGCTGACGACGATTTCTGTCCTCCAAGCAGCCAACACGGTTTACAGTAAACAGTCATTTTTAGATGAATAACACAACCATTCTCATTATACAAATATAACAATTTGTAAAAAAAAAAAACTTCACTTAACTTACGAAAATAAAGATGCGGACAAGAGTTCGTGCAATCGATATCAATTAGAAAGAAGAATTAACACCATTTTCTTAAGTTAAGTGAAGTTTTTGTTACAAAATGTTATATTTGTATGATATTCATTGCTTCACTACAGCTAACTTCATTTTCTACGTAACAACCATTCTCTCCAACTTCTTTGTCCTGCCAATGTGAACTTTTTGTATTGTTTAGGGGAGAAGGACCTGTTTTCCTGCTTAGCATCTTTGGGGAATGGGCCCGCTGGCTAACAAGGAACTTTTCAGTTTCATTATCTACATCTAATTGATAATCTACATGATCATTTGAATAGTCTGTGATAGGCCTAATTATATTTATGGCGAGTTTGCTATCTTTGTTTTCACTTTCACAATTATTATTGGTGTTCACTTCAGAAATGCACTCACCTGTGACACTGCAAACTTCTGTAACTGTTGAGCTAGTACTACTACTAGGAGGAAAATATCACTTATTTTCACTGATTGGTTTGTTTCTTTTTATAATTCACACTTCTTTCTTTTTTGTGCACCACTTAGATATTCATACCTAACTTTAAAAGGTTTCATTTTACTGAAAAAGTACATGGTTAAATAGAAAAAGTGAAACTTTTAACCAGTAAAGTTTTGAAAATATCACACCAGTTTTTACGGTGCACCTAGTTCCTGCGAAGAACACTCATCTGAAATTGAGTTGGCTGTTAACTGACCTGCCAGTTATTCACATCTTAATGTATAATTGACATTGTTGTTGAATGAGAAGCGTGACAAAAGTTATAAAGGTTTAGAAAAAAAATGTGCATATTACAATATTAGAAACTCTACACATCAATAAAGAATAACTTCCTGCCTAATGTGATATTTTGTAGTCATTTTCATTGTTGTAACTATGCGCTGCTCGTTTGTGACAGAGAAACATGATGCAAACCACTGTTATCAGAGAATTTGTAAAGAAGGATAAGCATTAACATACACAGCTGTGCTAAACTCCACTAAATGTTGACCGATTCTAGGAAATCGTTTGGAGTGATCTGACCATTAACTTTCTATGCAGAATGACACTGAACTTCAATTCAATTCAATTTTATTCATCCTTTAGAATCAAATCTGTACATAGTACCTTGATATAGGATACGTCAGTAATTTACACTTAATATTACAAAGTTAAACATCAAATATACCTAACCTACATTCAATTATATTGTGACACAAATTGGATATAATTATGAGTGAGAGAAATGAACAAGCCAAGTAAATTCATATTTTATGTTTATCTGGATTTGTTAAATTGCAGATATTCCTTTACTGTGTAAAAGCAGTGCTCCTGTAAGAAAGCCCTTGTTCTAGTTTTAAACATGTAGTTATCTATGCTTTTGATGTCATTAGGAAGGGAATTATAAACTATTGTACAGGAATGCAGTACTCCATTCTTAAACATTGTAGTTCTGATTGAGGTTACGTGTATATCCTTAATATGCCTCGTGTAATGCATATGAACACTTCCGTTGTTTTGAAAGTTAAATCTATTTCTTTTTACAAATAAAGCTGTCTCCAAAATATAAACACATGCCAAAGGAAGTATGCAAAGCTTTCTGAACAGTGGCTTACATGAACATAGCATTC